>SJYC01018749.1:0-80198 GCA_006408675.1 Madoqua kirkii | reverse complement strand
ATGGAACAACAGACTGGTTCCAAATAGGAAAAGGAGTACATCAAGGCTGTATATTGTCACCCTGTTTATTTAACTTATATGAAGAGTACATCATGAGAAACGCTGGGCTGGAAGAAACACAAGCTGGAATCAAGATTGCCGGGAGGAATATCAATAACCTCAGATATGCAGATGACACCACTCTTATGGCAGAAAGTGAAAAGTAACTAAAAAGCCTCTTAATGAAAGTGAAAGAGGAGAGTGAAAAAGTTGGCTTAAAGCTCAACATTCAGAAAACAAAGATCATGGCATCCAGTCTCATCACTTCATGGGAAATAGATGGGGAAACAGTGGAAACAGTGTCAGACTTTATTTTTGGAGGGCTCCAAAATCACTGCAGATGGTGACACTGCAGCCATGAAATTAAAAGACAGTTACTCTTTGGAAGGAAAATTATGACCAACCTAGATAGCATATTCAAAAGCAGAGACATTACTTTGCCGACTAGGGTCTATCTAGTCAAGGCTATGGTTTTTCCAGTAGTCATGCATGGATGTGAGAGTTGGTCTATGAAGAAGGCTGAGCACTGAAGAATTGATGCTTTTGAACTGTGGTGTTGGAGAAGACTCTGAAAGTCCCTTGGACTGCAAGGACATCCAACCAGTCCATTCCGAAGGACATCAGCCCTTGGTGTTCTTGGAAAGGAATTATGCTAAAGCTGAAACTCCAGTACTTTGGCCACCTCATGCAAAGAGTTGACTCATTTGAAAAGACTTTGATGCTGGGAGGGATTGGGGGCAGGAGGAGAAGTGGACGACAGAGGATGAGATGGCTGGATGGCGTTGCTGACTCGATGGACGCGAGTCTGGGTGAACTCCAGAAGTTGGTGATGGATGAGGAGGCCTGGCGTGCTGCAATTCATGGGGTCGCAAAGAGTCAGATATGACTGAGCGACTGAAATGAACTGAACTGAAGTATTAAAAACTGTTTTTATTTAAAGCCTGATGGACTAGTGAGTAAACCTCTGGTCTGTTTCACCTTTCCCCATAAAAATGTTTAACACAGAGCAAAGGTAAAAATAAGTAACTCCTTTCCAATTTTTTACTCTCTGTGGCAACTGTTACTATTATGCAAACATCATGGAGCTATCAGCTATGGTCATGAACTTTTAATTTTACTGAAATGACTCATAGACACATTCTTTGGTGTTTATGTTTTTAACTCCAAATAATAGCATGAGCCTCTTTCTCTGTCCATCATGTTTCAACTCACGTTAAGATGTTAAGATCATTGGAATAAGTTCCATGATCTCCCTACACGGTCACAGAAGCTAGGGACCGAATCAGACAGCTAGGTCACAGATACGCAGGGACCGAATCAGACAGCTGATCACAAATAACCTGTTTTCTCTCCTGTTTCATTTCTTGTCCCTGCTTTTTTCTCAAACCAACTCCATGTGGACTTTGGATTCTATACCCTCTACATCAGCACAGGCCCTGCCCCATGAATTGTCCTCTTTCTGCTGTGTCACCAACGTCTCCTCTGCTGAATCTGTAACCAGCATAGACATGCGCTGAAAAAGTCACAGCTTCATCAGATAAAAGCAAAGTTACCAGTGATTTTCAGGTAGCTAAATCCACTGTTGTTGTTTTTTCATCTCTATCTCCATTTACTTCCCTTCCTCCTAGTTAAAATCTTTTAATTGGAAGAAAATTGCTTTACAATGTTGCGTTGGTTTCTGCCAGACAACATAAATCAGCCATGATGATACGTATATCCCCTCCTTCTTGAGCCTCCCTTCCCCCAACCCACTGCTCGAGGTCATCACAGAGTACCAGGCTGGGCTGCTTGTTAAATCCGCTGTTCAATTCTCAGACGTCTTGCCCATACCTAAGCAGTCTTTGAAATGTTAGCCTTCCTGTCAAATAACATTTTAAAATAAGTTTTTTGTTTTTTTTTTTACACGTATACCATTGGCATTGCTTCTGGGACACCAATTGTGGTGATGTGATTTTTAAAAAGAAGCAAACATTTGGTCCGACCCCTGCTTCTTGCACAGAGCTCTGGAAACCCTCGGAATCTCCTGAAGATGGAAAGCGATCAACGTGCCTTTTGCTCCATCAGTGAGGCGATTTTTGGAAAGCCCTTCGATAACACAAGGATGTGCTGGCTGCCAGGAGAACCACCACGTGATTAGAAGGCTGCAACTTTCCATCCCACCCTGACCTTCAGGGAGGGCAGAGGGGCTGGAGGTCAAATCCATCACCCAGGGCCACGGATTTGATCAATGGTGCCAACGTACTGAAGCTTCCATAACCCTCCAAAGACAGGGTCCACAGGGCTGCCTGTGGGAAGACGCAGGAAGAGCCACACCTGGAGGGGCATGGCAGCTCTGCACCCTCCCCCCACACACTTTGTCCTGAGTGTAGCTGTTATCTGGCTGTTCGCGAGGTGTCCCCTTTTATAATACAATGGTGATCTAGCGAGTAGACTGCTTCTGAGTGTGGTGAGCTGCTCCAGCAAAGCAACGGAACCCAAGGAGAGGGTCATGAAAACTTCATCTATACCTGGTCCGTCAGAAGCACAGGTCACAACCTGGACTTGCAGCCGGCATCTGAACCGGGGCTACAGGGAGCAGTCTTGAAACACTGGGTCCTTAGCCTGTGAGATCTGAGGCTGTCTCTGGGTAGACAGTGTCAGAACTGAGTCCAATTGCAGGGCACTTGCTTGTAGAATGAGGCGTAGCACCTCCACATTGCAATTGGGTCCTGAATTATTTTAGCAACCTTCCCTAGTTTATCTCCTGCAGCCTTGTCTGGTTTGGCTGCTCCCCTTTGCCCACCTCTTTCTCGCTTGTTCAGATATGTAAACTCTTCATGTGTTCCCAGCCCCTCCCCAAGCTTTCATATCGTCTCTCCAGCAGCAGTTACCAAATTCAAACCCCAGCCTTGACCACTCTCAGACTGCCTGCTGTACGCCTTAATGCTGGATATTGAGTAATTCTAATGAATAGAATCAAGTTGCCAGTGAAGGTCTCAAACCTGTTTCTTTTCTGGTCACTGCTGGAGATACATCTTAGAGAAATAGTTTAAAACATGAGCAGAATTGGGTAACTAGATGACAATTTAATGCTTCAGAATCTTGTGTAATAAACAGGTCGTAAGTTTTTTTTTTACACGTATACCATTGGCATTGCTTCTGGGACACCAATTGTGGTGATGTGATTTTTAAAAAGAAGCAAACATTTGGTCCGACCCCTGCTTCTTGCACAGAGCTCTGGAAACCCTCGGAATCTCCTGAAGATGGAAAGCGATCAACGTGCCTTTTGCTCCATCAGTGAGGCAATTTTTGGAAAGCCCTTCGATAACACAAGGATGTGCTGGCTGCCAGGAGAACCACCACGTGATTAGAAGGCTGCAACTTTCCGTCCCACCCTGACCTTCAGGGAGGGCAGAGGGGCTGGAGGTCAAATCCATCACCCAGGGCCACGGATTTGATCAATGGTGCCAACGTACTGAAGCTTCCATAACCCCCCAAAGACAGGGTCCACAGGGCTGCCTGTGGGAAGACGCAGGAAGAGCCACACCTGGAGGGGCATGGCAGCTCTGCACCCTCCCCCCACACACTTTGTCCTGAGTGTAGCTGTTATCTGGCTGTTCGCGAGGTGTCCCCTTTTATAATACAATGGTGATCTAGCGAGTAGACTGCTTCTGAGTGTGGTGAGCTGCTCCAGCAAAGCAACGGAACCCAAGGAGAGGGTCATGAAAACTTCATCTATACCTGGTCCGTCAGAAGCACAGGTCACAACCTGGACTTGCAGCCGGCATCTGAACCGGGGCTACAGGGAGCAGTCTTGAAACACTGGGTCCTTAGCCTGTGAGATCTGAGGCTGTCTCTGGGTAGACAGTGTCAGAACTGAGTCCAATTGCAGGGCACTTGCTTGTAGAATGAGGGGTAGCACCTCCACATTGCAATTGGGTCCTGAATTATTTTATCAACCTTCCCTAGTTTATCTCCTGCAGCCTTGTCTGGTTTGGCTGCTCCCCTTTGCCCACCTCTTTCTCGCTTGTTCAGATATGTAAACTCTTCATGTGTTCCCAGCCCCTCCCCAAGCTTTCATATCGTCTCTCCAGCAGCAGTTACCAAATTCAAACCCCAGCCTTGACCACTCTCAGACTGCCTGCTGTACGCCTTAATGCTGGATATTGAGTAATTCTAATGAATAGAATCAAGTTGCCAGTGAAGGTCTCAAACCTGTTTCTTTTCTGGTCACTGCTGGAGATACATCTTAGAGAAATAGTTTAAAACATGAGCAGAATTGGGTAACTAGATGACAATTTAATGCTTCAGAATCTTGTGTAATAAACAGGTCGTAAGTTTTTTTCCTGTTCTTTAGATAAAGCGAACATCAGAAACCTCTTTTAAACAACATTATTTAGAAACAAATACTGACCTACACAGTGTGGTAAGGACTGCCATTGTCCACTTCTGCACACAAGTTCTTTTGCTTCCAAAAATGCATAGTTTTCTTTACAGAGAACAGTGACCTTTTCTCCTTCCTGATAATTCACCGTGGTTAGCATGTTCTGAGCATTAGGAATCTGAGGTGGAGGTGGGCACAGTTGTATCTTTTTTCCTACAAAAAATTTGCATTATTTGATTAATAAAAGCTAAGGAAAAACAGCTCAACAGGATGACATTTCGGTGTAATGGGACATCCAATAACTCCCACTCTCTCTTTCTCTGCATACATACACAAACACATACATGTATATATATACATATAGTGTATACAGTGCTGGGCTTCCCTGGTGGCTCAGTGGTTTAAGAATCTGCCTGCCAACGAAGGAGATTTGGGTTCGATCCCTGGGTCAGGAAGATCCTCTGGGAGGGTATGGCAACCCACTCCAGTATTCTTGCTTGGAGTATCCCATGGACAAAGGAGGCTGGTGAGCTACAGTCCATGGGATTGCAAAGAGTCAAACATGACTTGGCACCTAAACTACAGCAACATATACTATGCTCTAATGATACCTGTATTTTATGTTAACATAGTTTTCGGTTTAAAAACACGTCTGTGTTATAATAATTGATTTAAAATTTCTCAGGTGCCCCTACTCACTATGCTGTCAGTACTCTTGTACAATTTTTCAAATTAACCCTTTAAATTTTTTCTAGCTAACCCACAGGATTCAAAAAAGTTATATGCATGTGATTCAAACGTGTTAGAACAAAAAAAATATTTGAATAGCCACAGTAATGACAGAACCAGCCAAGGCTTCCCTTGACCACCTGTTCTTTTATTTTTATTTTACATTTATTTTTTTAATTGAAGGATAATTTTAAAGAATGCTGTTGGTTTCTGCCAACATCATTATGCATTAGCCGTAGGTATACGTATGTCCCCTCTCTCCTGATCCTCCCTCTAGAGATGTATGGAGTTAGAACACGGAGACCTACAATACCATATGTAAAATAGATAGCCAGTGGGAATTTGCTATCTGACTCAGGGAACTCAAACAGGGGCTCTGTAGCAACCTAGAGGGGTGGAGTGGGGAAGGAGATGGGAGGAAGGGTTAACAGCCTAAACTCTGATGGCAATAGAAGGTTTTCATAATCTGCATTTTCTTCTAAACAGAACAGCGCCTGCTGGTGGATGTGGTTAGAATGCCTCTGTCTGAGTAGGAACAGACTTGTTTGGTCAGTGGGCTTGTTCTTAGGGAAACACTTTAAATGGTCACCTTAACGCCGGAGCACTGCGCTCAGAGCTGCAGGCCCCTCCTGACCAAGACTGGCGGGGGTGCCCTGCTTCGGCGCATCCCGCCCCAGGGCACAGGCTGCTGTCTCGTGGTGTTCTCTGCCAAAAATGATTTTTTCTTTTAACTGCACCATGTAGCTTACAGGATCTTACTTCCCCAGCCAGAGATTTGAACCTTTGCCCTCAGCAGTGAAAGTGCAGAGTCTTAACCCCTGGCTCCCCAGGGAAGTCCCTAAATTTCTTTACTTTAAAAAATGGTATTCTCCTGTTTCCCTAAATTTGGATTCTCATCCACTTTTTGGTTGCAGAATACTTTTTTCAGACTCCTCACCATTCTTCTTAATTAGAGTAAAATTGGTTAGACAGGTCTGCTTAATCTTTTCAAGAATTACTTAAGGAATCAATTGTAAGTAAAATATTCTCTTTCATTCACTTCCTTCTGCCTTTACTTTTATGATTTCTTTCTCTTCTTAATATCTGGCATGTATGATTTCCCCTAGCTATATATTTATTTAATGTATATGTATGTATACACACACACAGGTCTATTTTTTCCTAAAAATATGCATTTAAAGCTCTGTCACTCTAAAGTTTGGTTTTTGTGCATCTCATAGGTTTTCCTGTATGTTTCATAATTATAATACACTTCTTAGTATTTTACATACTATTCCACTAGGTTATTTGGAAGTGAACTATTTCACAAAGTGAAGATAGAAGAGGAGGTCAATTTCATTATTACTTTTAAATATTACTTCTTTGTGGTTATGAAATGTATCTATAGAGTCTTAATACTGGGAATGTAACAGTGAACTATAGCTGGTTAATTTAAATAAACATTCCACAGGCAAATAACAAGTTCTTGAAACTCCCAGAACAATAGTCACTTCCTAATATTAAAAAAAAATGTTGAAAAATAAAATATTTAATTAAAATGAAAAATTTTAGTTGTTTTAGACAAATTATAGTTAACTTATCTTCTTAAAAATCATTATTTAAATTTAATTATATATTCAAATATTTTCCTCCTTCACAATTTCTAATGCCATCATACCCAGAAAGTTTTTAAGGTTTTTATTGAATTTGTTACAATATTGCTTCTGTTTTATGTTTTGGTTTCTTGGCCCTGAGGCATGCAGGATTTTAGATCCTGGACCGGATTAGGAACTCATATTCCCAGCATTGGAAAGCAAAGTCTTAACCACTGCACCACTGGCTAAGTCCCAGCCATTATACTCTTGCGTTAGGAGTTAGTATTCCATCAGGTATATTTGGTATGATCTCTTTCTAAATGAGTCTTTAAGTGGTAAATTGTCTTAGTCTGTCCTATGTTTCAAATTTTCTTTATTCCACAATCATTAATGAGCATAATGTTGGTATATAGAAAAGCTGGCCACCAGTTACCTTCTCTAAGCACTTGCCAGACTCCTCTGTCCATGGTTATGAGCAGTTTCTAACTTTACCTTCCAATTTTATGATTATATAGCACAGTAAATAATTTAATTTAAAAGCATGTTAATGTCAAGAGCATTTTTCTGGTGAAGAAGCAAAGGATCTACAAAATCTTTCAAACAACTCTCACCTAGGCAGTCTGGTTCTGGGTCCCACTTCCCGTTGATGCAGACTGTCTGTCTGTATGTCCTCTTCCCAGCACATCTGTAACTTACTCTGGCATTGTGATTAAATTCATACATATATGAACTTAACTGTCCTCTTCCATAAAACCTTGGTTTTTCACACCTCTTAAGTTGGTTTGTTGCTATTAAAAAAGGAAGATATCCATACACAATAAGACTATTAAACAGAACCTAAGCAACGTTTCAATAAAATGTCTGAAATATTTATGATATCATTAAATTATGCTTGATGCATTTAAGTATCACCCTATGAAATTATTCTTCATTTCATTGCATGGGGTAGGCTGTGCTGTCAAAAAAAAGTGAAAGAAAGCAAAAAACTATAGCCCGTGTTTGAAAGACAAAAAACGGGTCAGAAAGTCTTGGGAAACGAGAGTGCGAGGTGGGCGTCTTAGGTCCAGGGCTTCGACTGAAGGTCAGTCCTCACGTAGCTGCATTCAGCCCAATGCTTAAGGCGAGAAAAGACACCCACTAAATCATGCTGAAGAAATATTTTCAAAGCATTCAAGTAATAAAAGGAGGTGATGCACGAATAAGTCTGTAGAGTATCATCTTAATAAAGAGAGATAAATCTGGATGTTCAATGATTCCCACATTTCAGAAGCTTAGCAGAGACCCAGAGTCAGTAAGTCAGAGCATGTGCCGGGGAGAACGTCCCTGATACAACACTTTGCTCTTTAGTCACCAAGTCGTGTCTGACTCTTTTCAGCCCCATGGACGGCAGCACGCCAGCCCTCCCCTGTGGACCCTCAAAACATGCACTTCCAAGAGGTCTCTTGCTTGTGGAGGAGGTTTTTAGTATTACATTTCCCCTGCTTTTGTCCACAAATACATAGATTGCTATGGGACCTTCCCCTCCGTGTGTCAAAGGACGGAATAATGAAACATGGAGGGTTCTGCTTCTTCTCTGCTGCTAAGTCCTTTTTCTCCATTGATTCCTGCTTTAAATGTACCCCAAGTGATGCTGCTGATTGGAAGTCTGTGTACCACTTCTACAGGATTGGCGACCGTGAGCGTATACAGTTTACACCTTCCTGAGGGTGGGAGAGAGCTCCTCTCAGTGGGTCATCAGGGAGGGCCAGTGACCAGGGGTCTGCCAGACTCAGAGGGGTTCAGCAGCTAACCCCAGGAGTGTTCATCCCCAGGAGTAAGGGGGCCAGTGGATGATCCAAAAGCCAAGGAGATGGGGAAGGAGTGGTCCGGGTGATCTACTTTAGAATCTGAAAGAGCAGCAACAGAGAATCTGCTAGTCTTCAAAGTTCAAAAGTAAAGACTTTACTATATCGAGATTACTGGAGATGGAACAAAGGAGGCTGGGATCTGACTTTGTTGGGCTTCCCTAGTGGCTCAGCGGTAAAGAGTCCATCTGCAAGACAGGAGACTTGGGTTCATTCCCTGGGTCGGGAAGATCCCCTGGAGGAGGAAATGGCAATCCACTCCAGTATTCTTGTCTGGGAAATCCCATGGACAGAGGAGACTGGCGGGCTACAGTTCAGGGGTCACAAAGAGTCAGACACTACTGAGCAACTGACTTTGTCAGGAAAAAACTGGCAAATACTTAGGCATTGTAGCTGAAAGTCCAGAGACTGCTGGGATGCAAGGGAATAGAGCAGACAGACCAAAAGAAAAGCCTGGAATAAAGCTTATGGCTTCTGTGGAGGAAACATGCAAGCAAGCTAATCTGAAAATCTGGGATAGAGTTAAGGGAATTAGGAAAACAGGAAGAGCAGAGATCAGGCCTGGGTCCTGGTCTCTCTTTCTCTAAGAGGAGACTCCAAACACCCCAGAATGTACTGCTGCGGCGGCTGCTGCTAAGTCACTTTAGTCGTGTCCGACTCTGTGCGACCCCATGGGCGGCAGCCCACCAGGCTCCTCCATCCCTGGGATTCTCCAGGCAAGAACACTGGAGTGGATATAACTCAGGCTACATAATTATTATTTTGGTTCTTATTTTGGGTCCAAACAGAGGTATTTTCCAGGCTGATGCAATGAAATAAAAGAAGATCAGATAGATTATTTATAGAAATGTTCAGATGCTCAGCTGTGTCCAGCCCTTTGCAACCCTAACCCTATGGACTGTAGCCCTCCAGGCTCCTCTGTCCATGGGATTTCCCAGGAAAAATACTGGAGTGGGTTACCATTTCCTTCTCCAAGGGATCATCCTGACCAAGGGATTGAGTTAGCATCTCTTAAGTCATTGGCATGTGAATTCTTTACCACTAGCACCACCTTGGAAGCCCATTTATAGAAATAAAAACTCCAAATTTATTCTGAGAGCTAATATGGGAATTCAGCAAGGTTGCTGAAAAGAAAATTGACATAAAAAATTCTATTATTATCTTGCATATAAAAGTATAATGATTCAAATATATAAGATAATAAAAGGTCCTATTTACCAATAAAACCTCAAAGAGACTAGTGAAGAAACTTATGCAGAAAATGGTATTAATGAGAAATCTATAAAACATTTGTAGAAGCTTAATATAAGACCTGAATGCACAGGTTGATGTACTCAGCTAAAAGGTCAAGAAAGCTTTACAGACTCCCTATGTCTCTGAGAAAGCCTAGGCTAACAGAAAGGAGGGTGCAGGAGTGTGATGTAAGAAAGAAGGCTAGCACCACATGGACCACACCCTAGAGAAGGAGCCTTTGCAATGCCAACCAAAAGCTACTGCCAACGAGTTACTGACACATAATCTCACAATGCTTTAAATCTACGCAAACCGAAGTGGTTACCAAGGCTCTGAGGTAGGCCCTGGGTCCATCACATGGGCTCTGCTCTTCTGGTACTTTACAATCTAAACAGGAAGACAAGTGTCTTAGGTACAAGCCATGGAATAAACGGTATACAATAAATGTACAGGCAGATAGCACAGTGAGAAGCTCTGTCATTCTACTGGAGTTTCAGGATGAGACTGCGGGTAGAGGAAAACGAAGCAGGAAAGGTTTCACAGGTGAGAGAATTTTGAGTTGAGTCTTGAAGGTGAATAGTTTTACATGTGATTAAAATGGAGAAAGACATCTCAGGAAAAGAGTAAAGAGGGAGGAGAGGCCCAGAGTTTTCAGAAAACATGGCTTTGAAAGTTTGCAACGGGAAGGTTCGTATGTAGAGGACTTACATACCCTTATATCTGTTGTTATGTTGCACTGTGGAGTCACGTAAGACAGTATCCCACGTACAGACGCACCGTCATTTATTCAGCCAGTCCCCTTCGCCTCTACCATCTCCCAAGCCCTTGCTTCCTCCACTCAGTAACTGTTCTTACCTGTCCACGTGATGCCAACTCTCGCACGCCAGCTGTACTACTATACTTTTTAAGGTACTCTGTTGGTTTCTTTAAAAAAAAAAAGAAAAAAAGAAGCATGGCTTTCCAGAAGCTTAAAAAAGCAATCTGTCTGCATAGCTTCATCACGTGGTGAAGGTGGGATGGAGCAGAAGATAGCTGGAAAAAGCAGTCTGGAATTCATCTGAAGCCGAGGTTGCAAATGTTCTTGATACACAGGTACTAAGTGTCTCAGTAATTTTGCACAATATTCGTAGATCAAAGGAAATCCTTAACCATTCAGTTGATTAATTAAGAGCAAGCAATAAGTGTCTTACACCCTAATAATTTAACATCTGGTGGGCAGCAGCATGTGCTGGTATAAATATATTTATTGATTAAAAAAAGTTATAAACAATCAAATATAAAATGGAGAAACATATACTCACCAACACACTTAGGAAGCTCGGTCCATATTCCATCAATACATGTAACTGTAGTATTCCCAATCATTGTAAATGCGTTTCTGCAGCTTAACACCACTGATACTCCATGTCGATAGGGAGGGACAGAGGGCTGGCTATAGCCATTCTCAAGCCGAGGCATAAATCTACATGCTTTCCCTGGTTCTAAGAAAATGTCATGAAAATATGCTTTACCTTTAAAATACTTTATCTTTTTACCTATGTGTTTATACATACAGACAAAGTAGAAGTAACCGTCCTGTTTAAACATGAGCATCTATTTACCAACACACACGGGCAGAGTTGTCCAGTCTCCATCCATACATTGTATTTTCTTAGGCCCCTTCATTACAAAATTAGGGTTGCAATCATATTCCACCATTTCACTGTGTTCGTATTTTTCCTGTTTTATGTGTTTCATTTTTCCGTTGGGCAGGTGAGGAGGTTGACCACAGGATCGCACTTGCCCTAACACAAAATAAACTGTGTAAATAATGCTTGCTAAGTCTGCTAAGTCACTTCAGTCGTGTCCAACTCTGTGTGACCCCATAGGGGTCAGCCCACCAGGCTCCCCCATCCCTGGGATTCTCCAGGCAAGAGTACTGGAGTGTGTTGCTTAAATAGTCTTAAATATTGCAAGTTATGGAGTTCCAATTTTGTTTGATCTAGAACTAAGTTACATTTATACCATGTTCTTATTTTTTTCAGGTTTGTTTTTACAGTGTGTATAGGGTATTGGTTATTCTCTTTCTCAAATTTTGAGTTTTTAGTAATAATCTGAATAAATTAAAGAAGAAAAATGCATAATGAACACATATACTGATCGTCTAGATATATAAATGTTACATTTTACACAGTTTGCTGTGCTCAGTTTTTTGTGAAGTAATTTAAAATAAATGATAAACAGTGAGATTTTACTTCTAAATTCTTCAGAATCCCTATATAAGAAATAAGGACATTTACTTACAGTTATAAAATATCTTATTACATTTCTTCAAACTAGCGATAGTGTTTACTATAATCTTTTATTCTTTCTATATCCAAATATCCTGGTTGTCCTCAAATACCAATATATTGCAAGTTATTTATTATAGAACCAGGCTGTTACATAAATAAATATCAAGTATGTGGTATGATACACACATACCCTTTATGACATATTTATAAACAGCTGGGCTTCCAGGAGGCTCATGGTAAAGAATTCACCTGCCAAGCAGGAGACGTGGGTTTGATCTCTCGGTCAGGAGGATTCCCCTGGAGAAGGAAATGACAGCCCACTCCAGTACTCCTGCCTTGGGGAATCTAATGGACACAGGAGCCTGGCAGGCTACAGTCATGGGGTCACAAAGAGTCGGACATGACTTAGCAACTAAACAGCAGCATAAACACTTAAAATAATTTGATCAAAACTTGATAAAAATAATGTCATCTGAAGCAAGTCACAAATTGTCATTGTTTTATATCGAGTAAAGCATTTTTACAATGATTTGATTATTCTCTTAATAAAAATATAACAAGGGCCAAGTAATATTTTTTTAATTATATTTTTAACAACACTAGAGAGAAAAAACACTAGCACTTCTTCACCTCAGCTACAATATTTTGATCTTTAAAACCCCTTTATATATTTCAAAACACGAGGTAGAATTACCCCTTGACAAAAATAATTTAAACAAGCTATGTAACTTAATTACATGGTCTATCACCCCTCCTCCTTCTGCATTTTTTGCAGTTTGTCAGATTATAAATACAAGAGCCAATAAAATACATGGATTTAAGATAAAAATCTAATTCTTATTTCATCAGACCTAAAATAAACATTGACCTTTGCATGTTGGAAAGTTAGGCGACCATCCAAATTGGTAGCATTGAACTGAATCCGGTCCAACTCTCTTAAGTCTTTGTCTGCAGGAAAATTTCAGCACATCTCCAACTTTGTATTTTTCTTGCTTTGGATAAGCATCTATGTTTGCTTCTAAAAATGGAAGATGACATTCTATTTCTAAAAGTAGAATTAAAGTAAATGAATGCATGTGAAATAATCATTGCAGAAATGAAGTTAACATTTTCAATGTAAGAATAAGATTCAGGGAGCTTCACATCTAGAGCAGCATAAATTCTTGCCTTTTAAAAGATTTATAGTCAGCAAGTATGTGTTGGAAAAACGAGTCAGGTGAGCATCCAGGTAAATTTTTGTGTAAGAGTCTTTTCAGGATTGTTATAGACAAGTTCTGAGAAGTTACTTATAAATTATTAATATTGACTTTGTTTAGTTAATAATAAAAACTTAACTTTTATAATTTACTTATAGAATAAGAATAATGTTCAAAGTACATGAAAATCCATCTTTTGAGAGATAAAAATTAAAATATAACGTATTTCACTACACTTTCACATAAAAGATGATAATTGTGTTTAAAAAGTAGATAGCTGGAATGCCTGAATAAAACATATCTAATACATTTTAAGCAGGATGGAACATTAAAATGCAATTCTTAATTTTATAAATAAGGAACTAAATATCAAAACTTTTTCAAAAACACATGGCTAAGTTGCCTCTAGGTTTTCTGAATCTTTCCATGATACCCTGTAAAATGTAAAATATTGTATTACTTGTTAAATATTAACAGAAAACTCAATTCAATAAAGCCAGGAGACCAGAAGTTTCTCATGCTCCATGAAGACAGCCAAGCCCAACAGGAAGAAGAAAGGCTCTTCTTTCCTGCAAGGACTCAGCCAATGAAAAGCCACTGTCTACATAGCCCTCCCGCTTCCTTTTCTTCTCTATAAAAAAATTCTCCTTTTCTTGCCGTGCAGGGACTTGCATGTGACTCTTCATGGTTACAGACCTCAAGTTGAAATTCTCTGCTGATCCCAAATAAACTCATTGCTGGAAAAATAACTGACGCCCATTTATTTCAGGTCAACCTACATGTATGTAAAAACTAAACCATTGTGAATACCTTCTGACTCAATTAGAAATGGATATATAAATGAATATATGTGTGTGGCTTTCTCTTTTAACCTTCTATTATTAATGGTTCATTTATAAGATTCTATATTGAAATTCACATGTAAAAATATAAATGACAATCAAGACAAAATAAGCACTCTCAATAGATGAGGCACACATCACAAAAGCATAGCGGAATATCTTCTAATTAAACAATCTCAGAAATATTATTTAATCTACCCAGTTTCATGAATTGTTATTGGCAATTTAATGGAATTCTCCATTCCATTCCATTCCATTCCATTCCACTCCATGGAATTCTCCAGGCCAGAATACCGGAGTGGGTAGACTTCCCTTCTCCAGGGGATCTTCCCAACCCAGGGATCAAACCCAGGTCTCTCACATTGCGGGTGGATTCTTTACCAGCTGATTTATCAGGGAAACACTTTCTAGAAAACCTGCTAAAAAGAAACCTGTCCATCATTGTTTTTATTTTCCAGGGAAGCCAGTACTTACCACGGCATATGGGCAGATGGGACCAGCCGTCTTCGCCGCACACTATGGCGTCTGTGGTGTGTCCATCTTGGTTCTCATAGCCGGCGTGGCATTCATAGCTCAGCCTGTCATTGAGCTGAAACCACGTGACATCACTCTTGACTCTGGCATTCACTAATACTGGCCTGTCACAGGACTCTGGGGCAAATCAAAAATCAAAATTTTATTTCTACTTCCAAGCACACAACAAGCCAACACTGACCTTTAATGATCATTGCTGCTGCTACTGCGCAAAGTCCCTTCAGTCGTGTCTGACTCTGTGCGACCCCATAGACGGCAGTCACACTATGGCGTCTGTGGTGTGTCCATCTTGGTTCTCATAGCCGGCGTGGCATTCATAGCTCAGCCTGTCATTGAGCTGAAACCACGTGACATCACTCTTGACTCTGGCATTCACTAATACTGGCCTGTCACAGGACTCTGGGGCAAATCAAAAATCAAAATTTTATTTCTACTTCCAAGCACACAACAAGCCAACACTGACCTTTAATGATCATTGCTGCTGCTACTGCGCTAAGTCGCTTCAGTCTTGTCTGACTCTGTGCGACCCCATAGACGGCAGCCCACTAGGCTCCCCCGTCCATGGGACTCTCCAGGCAAGAACACTGGAGTGGGCTGCCATTTCCTTCTCCAGTGCATCAAAGTGAAAGTGAAGTCGCTCAGTCGTGCCCTACTCTTAGCGACCCCATGGACTGCAGTCTACCAGGCTTCTCCGTCCATGGGATTTTCCAGGCAAGAGCACTGGAGTGGGTTCTGATAAATAAATGAACTTATAGAAAACACCAGTAATAATAATTTAATAAAAACTGGGTTTAGTTATATTTTCCTTATATATCTATTTCTGGGTAAGTTTTTGTTTAAAATATATATTATATATTTTCTATTATGTATTATATAATATATATCTTATATTATATATAAATAATATGTAATAATTATAATACATTACACTTATTATATATTATGATAAATTCTATTATTATATAATATTATATATTATATAGTAAATATATATACATATGGGCTTCCCAGTTGGTGCTAGTGGTAAAGAACCTGCCTGCTAATATTGGAGACTGAGACACTGGTTTGATTCCTGGGGCAGGAAGATTCCCTGGAAGAGGGCATGGCAACCCACTCCAGTATTCTTGCCTGGAGAATCCCATGGACAAAGGTAGCTTGTAGGCTACAGTCCCTAGGGCCCCAAAGAGTCGGATATGACTGAAGCAACTTAGCATATATATATATGTAGTTCTATCAGCTATAGTATATATTCTAATGAAAGTGAAAGTGAAGTCTCTTAGTCATATCTGACTCTTTGCGACCCCATGGATTGTAGCCCACCAGACTCCTCTGTCCATGGGATTTTTCCAGGCAACAGTTCTGGAGTGGGTTGCCATTTCCTTCTCCAGAGGATCTTCCTGACCCAGGGGTCAAACCAGGGTCTCCCGCATTGTCATTAGACGCGTTACTGTCTGAGCTACCACGGAAATCCATAGGGAAGGAACCTCAAAATCACGAGACCAGTTCTTATGTGGTAATTGGCATACTGATCTCTTCCCCCTCAGGAGAGAGAGGAAGGTCCCTAGGTTTTTGCTACTCTGGAATGTCAGCAAATAACCCTAGAGAGAAGTCCCTAAATCTTGCTGGAGGTATACACTGCTTCTACCTTCCAAGGTGTCTTTGCTGTTTAATTATCCTTTACCCAGGTCTGCTGGTGGTCTTTGTTCAGAAAGCCTAGACCACCCGATATGAAACTGTTCCTGGGAAACTATCTTCTAATATCATGTCCTAATGAACTTACTGAAGTCGAAAAAGCTTGTAGAAGAATGTAAGCAGAAAAGAATGTAAATTCAGAAAATTATTACAAAATCAACATACCTCTATACCCTCCAGGTGAAAAAGAGAGTATTACTCACATTGTCAAAGTCTTCTATGACCCTTCCAATCACTAACCCACTTTCCTGACTTCAAACACCTTGAAATAATTTCACCTAATAATTTTGAAACTTTCATTTTTTTAACTTCATTTTTTACATTTACTAGCATCAGTGTTGCTTTTGTGATTAGCTCCAGCTTATTCCATTATTTTACTGCTTTAATGCATCCAATATCTAAAAGTTAAGTACATGTTTGTTCTTCTGATATAATTACTAAAAAGTAAAAACTGTATTTACTTGCACATTCCTTTCTTTATTATCAAATTCTCTAAAAATCACTGTTATGTAAATAAGTCAAAAATGGCCCCTGTGTTGTCTTCTTCTTCATCCCTGGCTGATCATTCACAAAGACAGCTGGCACCAAACGCAAATTTTCATGCCAGTTGCTTAAAATAAATTTCATATTTATTTTATAAAAATATAAGAATAATATAAGCACATTTTCATCATTTAGAGAGCTCCTCTGCCAAGAAAGGTAAAAGTTTTAGTCACTCAGTCTTGTCTGACTCTTAGCAAACCAATGGATTGTAGCCCACCAGGCTCCTCTGTCCATAAGATTTCCCAGGCAAGAACACTAGAGTGAGTTGCCATTTCCTTCTCCAGGGGATCTTCCTGACCCAGGGATCAAACTCAGGTCTCCTGCATTGCAGGCAGATTCTTTACCATCTGAGCCACCAAGGAAGCCCTATATAACTTCAAATTCTGCCAAATTAAGGGTTTTTTCCTACGCCTCCTAACTTGATTATAGAGTACTGATTTATCATTTTGTATCCCTAAGAAAACCTGTAAAAATAAGAAATCCATTATTAATGTAAGTTTCCCAGAAACCAGAACCTGAAACCCACCCGTACCTCTCAAATATTCACAAATTACAAGAATTTCTAGACCTGTTCCTTCTCTGAGCATCAGATCATGGATTGAAAAGAGTTCAGTATTAGTGTCCTTGGACCACTACACCATGGTTGAAGCTTGTTCCTTGGACTCACGACTTATATTAAAAGGAACAAGAAATCAACTACAGGAGACTGAGAATTTGAAGATGGTGAAGGATAAATGCCCAAAGATCTCAGCCTCAGATAAATTCAGCTTTGCCTGAAGCTCTGTAGTGGCACAGGACATGGCAACCCACTCCAGTATTTTTGCCTGGAAAATCCTAGGGACAGAGGAGCCTAGTGGGCAAAGAGTTGGAGAAGACTGAGCATGCAGGCAGGAAGCTTTAGAAATCTAATTAGAGTTGTTTTTCTTTTTTTTCATTTTCAAAATAATGGCATTTATTCAAGGGAAAAAAAGTAGACTAAAGAGAAGGATTATGTCCTTTGGAGACATGGAAAAACATAACCAAAGAAGTTAAATCAATGTGCTATAGAAGTATTCCTGTATTTTATAAAAATATATTTATTTTTAAAAAATGAGTTTGACATCATTTTACATGGTGCCATCTAATCTCTGAAAAAGCAAATAAAACAGTTGGAGTAAACGTCCACGTTGTGGGTTCAGAAAGATGCGTGGTAAAGTATAAAACTACTTACTAATACAAGTGGGTTGATGTGACCATCCACCTTGCAAACACTGAACTGTCCCTGACGTTTTCCCATCTGCTGTTGTATATCCTGGTTTACACTTATATTGTGTTTCTTTATTTACCGAATAAGCATATTCTGACTCAGACAAAAACCCGTTGGCAACTACAATATCTGTTTTTAAACATTTTTCTGAAAAAAAAAGGAAAATATAAAAAGTTATTAAAATTTTTCATAATAAATCAATGAATATGTCTATAAAAAGAAAAACATAAGCCGCCTTTCAGGAGAACCACAGCCTAGAATTATTCTTGCAATTGACATTTTTAGTTTATTAAATCCTCAAAGAGAATATTTTAGGAAACTATATACAATATTTTACATAGAATAAGGCACATTACAAATAAATGTGTTGCTCTAGAAAAACTGAGGAAATACTCTGACCAGAGAGTTTTGGTATGCCCAAGAGAAATCCAATTCAGTTATTTAATAATTTCCTATAAAGAATTACGAATGATTTGCAACAAATTGAGCCCTTTGCTTAGGTTTCTACACTGGTTTGGATTTCCTTGTGAGTTTGCTGTACTCAAACAGAGTTGTCACGCTTTGAAATTCAATTCTTGGACTTTGCTTGCCATCACCCCATTAAACGGGTTGCAAAAATATTTGCACCATAAGTGAAGCTTATACAACATGAACCCTGTTCGGTCACTGGACATTTCAGATATGATGTCAATAGATTTGTTCCTTTATTTTATGTTTTTGGCAAATATTGGTCATGTGTAAGCTCTCTGTAATTGTAAGAAACCATGGCCTCACTGTTTACTGAAACACCATTGTCATTCAAGCTGTTTTAGAAAGAGTGTTTCCTAAAAGGTTAAATTTAAATGTTGAAGATGACTTTGATAGCATAATTGCCATTTTTAAAAGCATACCAGAAGACTCCACTTCCTGTAAGATGAAGTAGCTGGTATCAGCATTTCTTCCCACTGGTTAAAAAGCTGGAAAACTGGACAAAACGCATTTCCAGAAAACTGGGAACTACAGTGCAGGTCCATGGTGATCAAGAGAAGGGAGACAAGCAAAGTCCCAACCCCAAAGCATATCTTTGTGAGCGTCCCAGCTCCCAGGGAGGAGAAGCCGGGCAGAGTCCTGTGGTTTTTCTGAGATGAGAAGAGGGAGACAAGGGTTTTGGAGGCCCTGGCAGCTAGAATTTATAGGGCCGAGTAACAAAGAACTGGCGCTATGATGAGAAACAGCTAGAGAAGGTTTTATGTCTCCTTGAATACACCGTGCAGGCATAGAGTTACGAAAGGAAACTGGAAAAATGATTATAAATTATTATAGATTTTATATAATAGAAAGATGATTATAAATTATTATGATTCCAGAGGTCTGGAAGATGCTGCCATGTTATAGAGTTTCCAAAGGAATTGTTTTCCAGATTTTAAATCAGTGACAAACAGATATAACTTTCACAAGTACAAAATTTTTAAAACCTAGAAATTGTTTATTGAATCAAGCATGTGAATTTAATATTAACACAAAAGGTTAATTATTAACAATTGCCTTATTATAAGACATTCTAACTGGTATTGGACTTTTTTCTCTTTAATCTTTTAGTTTTCTAGATATTTATTCTCAGCTAACATGATAATTTTAATGCACTGTACACAAAAAATGGGTATTACTTTAATGTAAAGGTACTATCTTCGAGTGCTTGTGTCTTTGTTTAACATTTGTTTGATTTGTGTAGGCAGCAAACTATGTTACTTGTGCATCCGTTCAGAGACAGCTGTAACTGAAAAACAAATGTATAAAATAAAAGCAAGTGGTGAATCTCTACTTAGGGTGTGACAATAGGTTTATTTCTTTCTTTAGAAAAATCACAGCATATTCCAGGATTGGAGAAGATGGCATTTCACTTACTGGTGGAGATGCATTCAGGAGGGGAGGACCAGCCCCCCTCAGCACAGGTGATGTTGCCCTGTGTGTCTGAGAGTCTGTAGCCCTGATTGCAGGTAATTTGCACAGTGTCACCTTCCAGGTATGTTTGTCCTGAAGATGCAGATTGACCGTTTTCCACAAAAGGAAAGAAACACACTCCTAAGGACCAAAAGTCATTTAATGTACCAGATGGAAGTGGTAAAACAATAGTAAAATACATTTGCATTTTACAATATTTTTTAATGGAAAACTTTCAAAGCTAAAATTAAGCATGAAAATAAAAATTTAAAAGAATTTAGGTTTTGCTGCTGTATTGATGAAATATAGACTTTTCATATATGTTTCATACACAAAAGGAAATTAACATTTTACTCCATTGCTCTATGGTTTTTATAATAAAATATTTTATTTTTATAAACATTTCTAGGAGTAAATGGTATTTTAATGTTTCTCTCTAATTCTCATAAATATTTTTTATAGAAAGACCATTATTATTACCTTTGTTGGCTCATTTATTCTGCCCCCACATTGTTTTTCTGTTTTAGTACACTTGTAACCTCTTGAGTATGCTCTTCACATTTATTGAAGGATTAATATAGACATAATTTTAGGCACAAAAAAATTAATCTATGGAAAATGTAAAAGTATAGATGCTAAACCTTATGTGATCCTTTCAATATTCAGGAGAATGATACATTTCAAAAGAGAATGGATATGTACAAAGACTTTTTTTAAAGAAAAAATTTTGACCAGGCTGATAACAAATGAATATTAGGACATAAATATTAGGAGTGAAATATATTAATGATCAGTTTTAAAACTTACAACATGAAAGAAAGTTCATATATTCATTCTTCATTTGGTTTTCAAAAAAGGCTTCTCAAAACATAAAGGACTGCTCTCTCATCTTTGCTGGCTCCTCTAGTCCTGATCCCTGTGACTCTCTGTCAAGACCTTGTGACCCCACCTGCCACGTCCTTCACTCCCCGAACAGTTCATCCCCATCAGGCATTTACTCACTGAGACACTTTGGAGTCGGTGACCATCCGCCCTCTGTACATGTTATGGAAGTCCAGAAGTGTTTTGAAGGAGACATAAAATTATATTCACAGGAATAATAGAAAACTTTCCCAGGAGAAACTGGGAAAGATGCCTTGGATTTCTTTTCATTGTATAGAATTCCATGGTTTATTTTTGGAAAATCACAAAGTCTCCCTGGGGAAAAAAAAAAAAAAACAAAGCTGAAGAATTAAATATGAATCTACATTTATGAATCATTAAATCATATTTTAATCATCTTATCAATACTTTTTTTCTTTCAGCTAGCTTAAATTCCTTTAGCTTAATGCCCTCCGGTGCCCTAATTAGTTAAGAACAAAGAAAAATCTCTAATGATGAGTACAAGTGCTAGTGGTAAAGAACCTGTCTATCAATGCAGGAAACATAAAAGACTCAGGTTCGATCCCTGGGTCAGGAAGATCCCCTGGAGGAGGAAATGGCAACCCACTCCAGTATTCTTGCTTGGAGAATCCCATGGACAGAGGAGCCTGGCAGGCTACAATCCATAGGGTTGCAAAAAGTGACATGACTGAGCAATTTAGCACACAGCACATTGTCAATGAAGGTAAAATGTAGATGTTAGAGTCACGTGAAATATGATGTCCTTGGCAGTATCTTCAAGAAGAACATTTCCCACAGGTTAAGAGCCAAGCAGAGTGGGAGAGGAGAAAGACCTCACTGGGGCACAGAACATGCCGGCATCTCCACTCGCCTCCTTTCTCTACTCTGTATCCTAGTCCTAGGTAGTCTCTGTCTTGTCTGTATTTTCCTGGTACATTGAAGATGAAGTGTTTTGTTTGTTTGTTTGTTTTCTCTTTATTTGGAAAAAGAAAAAAGCAACTTACAGAAACTCAGCTCACAAATTAACCAGGGAAATTTCCCCTTTCCGCTTATCTAGAGGTGATTTTCAACGTTGCACAATATTTGAAGCTAGTAATTCCCATAGTATTTTACTTGTGAAACCTAAAGTTGCTTATCTAAGTGTCTAAAATTTTACGTTAGATGGTTTTGGAGGGGAAAAAACAAAACCCTCATATACTGATGGTGAAAGTGTTAGTCGCTCAGTGTGCCGGTCTTTGCGACCCCATAGACTGTAGCCCACCAGGCTCCTCCATCCATGGGATTCTCCAGGCAAGAATACTGGAGTGAGCTGCCATTTTCTTCTCCAGGGGATCTTCCCCACCCAGGGATGGAATCCAGATCTCCTGCATTACAGCCAGATTCTTTACCATCTGAGCCATCAGGGAAGCTTTCACTGATGGTAGTACCTCCCATCATTCTTTTACAAATATTTCTTGTCTGCCTGTCAAACTATAGTATTCAATTTCCATGCATTTTAACCTACATATTCTTTGCTATGTAGAATAATCTTGCTTCCATCCTCCAAATGTCCCTGTTTTACCCGCCCTTCCAAGCTCATTCTTCAATGTTTAGCAAATACTCTTGTGCCTCGGCATTGGCACTAACTCAGTAACTGCTTTTCCTAGATCTGCTTTACCCAGTCACCCACTCCAAAAGGAGAAAATGATTTCTCAAGGCTCGGCATTCTGATAAAACCCTGGGAGTACATTTCCTATGGGACACACATACACACCCCCACCTTGCAATCTATTTGCTTATTTACATGGTTTGCTTTCCTCGTAGGACCCTGTGCATTGTAATGAGACACGGAGTTTTCATTTTCTTTTGAATTTGTTGCTGCACAGTATGCTGCTGCTGCTGCTAAGTCACTTCAGTCGTGTCCAACTCTGTGCGACCTTATAGACGGCAGCCCACCAGGCTCCCCCATCCCTGGGATTCTCCAGACAAGAACACTGGAGTGGGTTGCCATTTCCTTCTCCAGTGCATGAAGGTGAAAAGTGAAAGGGAAGTCGCTCAGCTGCACAGCATAGTGTGTGATAAATATTTCGCTGCTGAGAGCGCGGGGAATGTTGAACTATGCAAGTGTTAGAGTGCTTCTGTCACACTCCAGCCAGTCTCTCAACAGGCAAATGAACAGCTGTTGTTGCTGTTCAGTTGCTAAGTCATGTCCGACTCTGCAGCCCCATGGATTCCCAGTCTTCCACTATCTCCCAGAGCTTGCTCAAACTCACCTCCATTGAGTTGGTGATGCTATCTAACCATCTCATCCTCTGTCATCCTTTTCTCCCCCTGCCTTCAATCTTATCTTTCCTTGCCTTAGGGTCTTTTCCAAGGAATGGGCTCTTCTCATCAGGTGGCCAAAGTTTTGGAGATTCAGCTTCAGCATCAGTCCCTCCAAAGAATAGTCAGGGTTGATTTCCTTTGGGATTGACTGATTTTATCTCTTTAGAATCCAAGAAACTCTCAAGTCTTTTCCAGCACCAACATAAACTCGTGAATCACTTAACTATACAGCAGCCCCCAACCTTTTTGGCACCAGGAACTGCTTTTGTGGAAGACAGTTTTTCCATGGGTGAAGGATGATGTTTTGGGGATGATTCAAGTGCATTATACTTATTATGCACTTTATTTTGTTATTATTGCATCAGCTCCACCAGAGATCATCAGGCATTAGATCTTGGAGACTGGGGACTCCTGACTTAATAGCTATACAGCTTTTGATAGAGCTTCTCTAGAAGCTCTAGGAGACTAGATTGAAGCTTGAACATTTTTTTGCACTTTTTACAGAATGTTGTCATTGTGCAGTCACTAAGTCGTGTCCAACTCTTTGCAACCCCATGGACTATAGCCTACCAGGCTCCTCTGACCATGGGATTTCTCAGGCAGAAATACTGAAGTGGGTTGCCATTTCCTTCTCCAGGAGATCTTCTCAACCCTAGGACTGAATCTGCATCTCTTGCTTGACAGATGGGCTCTTTACAACTGAACCACCTAGGAAGCCCCTCAGATTTCAGGTTGTCAAAATTCTACCTATGACTTATATTATATTCATCTTCTTCTGCTTTCCCTCCCTCAATTTAGAAATCCCCTCTTAATGTCCATTCTCAATGGTTTTCAAAATAATATTTACCAGACACATAGGTTAAAAAGAATCAAATACACCCATACATATAGTTTTTTGGTGAGGATGTTGTAAAAAGGTCTAATCCTTACTTCAGGCTAACCAGAGAAGTTGGTATTTTTAATTGGCTAAGCAATAGCTGTTACTGGAGAAAAATACTTTTTTCCCATTAGCTAACTATAGTCCTCTGATTATAACTCTATGAAAAATGTATAAATAAGCTACAGTAATTTTCAAGTCTGTAGAAATAATGTTTTGCAACTTTTATAATGGTGGATCATAAAAGGAAGGAATTTTATAGTTCTTATTTTTTCTTATGTCAGGACTGAGGAGATTTTCCCAAAAAGAACGACTATGTGCAAAAATTAGCATCAAAAGAGCAAAATAAATACTTTCTGATAATCAAACAGTAAAGCAGATGACTAAAATCCCACGTCCATATACAGTTTAATCAGTTAGCCTAGATCTTGTAGGGTATTTCATTTGCAATTACTCAGATGACATTTTTAAAAATACTGTGAGAGATAGTGTTTTGTATTAAAGGAGAAGTGGTGTACATTTTTTTTTTCATTTTAAACCTTGCTGAAAAGCTCAGAAGAAGCAAATAATTTATTGGTATCTCATTAGTTTTATTACATATGAAAATAAGGATATGCTCTATAGTTTCATTAAAAGAGATGACACTAATTCAGAAAGATAAATGCACCTCAAGCTTCATAGCAGTACTATTTATAATAGCCAAGACTTGAAGGCAATCTAAGTGTCCACAGATAAATGAATGGGTAAAGAAGATGTGGTATTTGTACCTACCATGGGATATTACTCAAGCATAAAAAGGTGGAAATCTTGCCATTTGTGACAACATGGATGGACCTGGAGAGCATTCTACTAACTGAAATAAGTCAGACAGAGAGAAAACTGTATGACTCCACTTACATGGAGGATTTCAAAATCTAGAAAGCAAAACAAAAAGGAACTAGATAAAACAAAAGCAGACTCATCATAGAGAGAACAAGCGTGTGGTTGCCAGAGATGAAGAAGGTGGAGAGTGTGCAGGTGAAACAGGTGAAGAACATTAAGAGGAACAAACCTCTAGTTATAAATAAGCCACAGGGATGTAATATACAGCATGAAGAACAGAATCGATACTGCTGTAATATCTTTGTTTGGGGACAGATTGTTGTGAGAATTATGATAACCATTTCATAATGTATCTATGCAAATGGAAAATTACTTTATAGTGCACCTGAAACTAACATACTATTGTACGTCAAATTATATGTTAGCTAAAAAAAAAAGGTTTTTCTTTGTCAAGTGATGATTAGATTGAAATAGGAAATTCCTGAATTTAATAATATTCAAATCTTAAGTTTAAAAAAATCTATGAAAATTCAAACATATTGCAGGTGTCCAGATTGCCTTGGTATACTTTTTCTGGCCTGTGGCATTGCAGCATTCACACAGAATTACACTGGCACTTTACTTTTGTACCTTTATTATATGCAGATTTTTCAACATTCAGTTTCTCTCCAGATTTTGTATTTGGTGGCTACTTATATATCATAACTTAACTACTGCTACTGCTAAGTCACTTCAGTTGTGTCCAACTCTGTGTGCCTCCACAGACGGCAGCCCACCAGGCTCCCCCGTCCCTGGGATTCTCCAGGCAAGAACACTGGAGTGGGTTGCCATTTCCTTCTCCCATGCACGCAAGTGAAAAGTGAAAGGGAAGTCGCTCAGTCACTCTTCGTGATCCCATGGACCGCAGCCCACCAGGCTCCTCTGTCCATGGGATTCTCCAGGCAAGAGTACTGGAGTGGGGTGCCATCACCTTCTCCTCATAACTTAAAGAACATAGAAAAATTGTTTCATTCTATTTTCCCTTGATTGCATATTAGAAAATATTTTCATTAAAAACAAAAATGATGATCCTTTATTCCCAATATTTTCACCTCTGTATTCATTTAAAAATATCTGTACACACAACACACACATTTGAGAGAGGAACTCAATATTCAGAGCTGTTTTCAGGCTTCAGCTTACCTTGTCCCCCCACAGCAGAAATCCATGAGATGAGAAGGACATGAGTTAAGAGCAACATGCCAGGTACGCTGGCAGCGTGGAATTAAAGCTGGTGTTCCTCTCAGCGCTGCTTCATTTACAGTTAAGAGCATGACTGTGAATTCCCTGCATTACCAGGAAGCCAGCGTAGTGAAATCCTTTTGGTAAATATCAAAGTTCACACAGGGTAATGTGAAATCTCTAAATACCTGATCGGTGTTTTCACGTTAATACTCTGAATCCATCATTTGATATTTGAGCACAATGCTATTAATAGCTGTGCAACTTCTTTGTGGTTGTACTTACTAAGTTTCCCAGTTTGAAGGGTTCAGAAATGGACCACTGAGGAGGAGAGATGAAGCCCCTTCTTTCTTCTTGCTGGCCGAGAAGTGAGCTGTTTCAGGGCCAGCCAGGTGAAGGCCATCAGCCTTCATTTTAACACAGCATCAATCTGACAGTTATATGTTCCTCTTAAAGAGGCACAAAGAATTAAGTTCCTTCTTGATAGTTTTCATATTTGTAGACATTTTTAAAGTCTAGTCAAGAATAAGTTTGTCAGATAAAGCTTCCTGAAAATCTTGAGCAGGTTATATTTCAAAGTCATTTTGTTTAGGAGGGAGTTTAAGAATGGCTATGAGAAAACCTGAACATAATCTCTCCCCAAAGATAGAAGTAAATGGGGTTAAAAAAAAACAAACCCAGAAAACTGCAAAAGCATTTATATTTTCTGGAAATGGGTCAAGAGTATACTCTTGAGAAATGTTTATTCAGTAAAAATAGCGACTGCTCCCTGGCTCCTCTCTTTTGCCCTGGCTCAGAAGTTGCAGGCTGGGCGGCCAGGCAACGCCCCTGGACTGGAGGTTTTGCTGCCTGGAGGGAATGCAGAGCTAGCAGAACGTAGACTGCAACAGAGGGTATGTGTTTATTATATAAGCAATCCAGGAAGACCTGCATCTCTAGCTGGTACTATTTGGGGCAAGTAAGAAAATGGCAGCTCAGCCAGCCATGTAACAGGGTGATTTGGAGACAGGGGCAGGCAGTCCAAAGGTGCCCACTAAGATGCCCCTGTTGCTAGTGGTCAGAAGTCAATGGATATGCACACGACTGCTCCATCAGAGAAAGCGGAGAGAGACACTAGTCCTCGGCTAAATGTGGAGCAGACTTGTAAATTCCCTGAATTTTGTAAGCATTTCCCCAGGCCACACACTGTTCCGGAAATAAAGGTGAAATCCTTACGTAGTCAATATGTTTAAGCAAAACATCTGGCCAGTTATTATCTGACTACTAAGCTATGCTGACTCAAGGGTGACCCCTAGGAAGTCAGATTAAAAATAAAAAATTAAGCAATGTCATCAATCCTACATACTGTGGGAAAATGAGACTCGACAGATTTAGTCCACATTTGTCATTAAACAAATAAGCAGACACTAGCAATTGCAGCAAGCCCTTGATTGGAGAGGATTCAGAATTCATATATATTACCATATGTTATCTAAAATATCTAGTTTTCAACAACCAAAAACGTAATAAATTTTCAAAGAATTTTAAAAAGAATAGGTACATTTATATGTATAACTGAACCACTTTGCTGTACATCTGGAACTAATACAACATTGTTAATCAACTATGCTCCAATATAAAATAAAAAGTTAAAAAATACGAGACACAGAAAGAAATAGGGAACTGTATGCCATACACAGGGGTAAAATTTCATTTTATTCATATCCGAATTATCCCAGTTTTACTTCCCAATATGTTGAGAAAAAGGATTGTCTTGTTCTCTGTGTTAGTTAGTTTGTTCAGTTGCTCTATTGTGTCCGACTCTTTGCAACCTCATGAACTGCAGCACGCCAGGCCTCCCTGTTCATCACCAACTCCAGGAGTTCACTTAAACTCATGTCCATCAAGTCGGTGATGCCATCCAGCCATCTCATCCTCTGTCATCCCCTTCTCCTCCTGCCCCTAATCCCTCCCAGCATTAGAGTCTTTTCCAGTGAGTCAACTCTTTGCATGAGGTGGCCAAAGTACTGGAGTTTCAGCTTTAGCATCATTCCTTCCAATGAATGTCCAGGACTGATCTCCTTTAGGATGGACTGGTTGGATCTCCTTGCAGTCCAAGGGACTCTCAAGAGTCTTCTCCAACACCGCAGTTCAAAAGTATCAATTCTTCGGCGCTCAGCCTTCTTCACAATCCATCTCTCACATACATACATGACTACTGGAAAAACCATAGCCTTGACTAGACGGACTTTTGTTGGCAAAGTAATGTCTCTGTTGTTGAATATGCTACCTAGGTTGGTCATAACTTTTCTTCCAAGGAGTAAGCGTCTTTTAATTTCATGGCTGCAATCACCATCTGCAGTGATTTGGGAGCCCAGGAAAATAAAGTCAGTCACTATTTCCCCATCTATTTGCCATGAAGTGATGAGACTGGATGCCATGATCTTAATTTTCTGAATGTTGAGCTTTAAGTCAACTTTAAGCCTAAAATAAAAATTTTAGGATTGGATAAAATGAGTCATAGTAAGATCCAACACTTAATTAGTAGTTCTGGAACTTGTCTTTACAATTGTTATCTCTTTTAAACCCCAAAGCTCCTTCTTCAAAGAAGGCATAATTATCTCATATTTTGCCATGAAGTGATGAGACTGGATGCCATGATCTTAATTTTCTGAATGTTGAGCTTTAAGTCAACTTTAAGCCTAAAATAAAAATTTTAGGATTGGATAAAATGAGTCATAGTAAGATCCAACACTTAATTAGTAGTTCTGGAACTTGTCTTTACAATTGTTATCTCTTTTAAACCCCAAAGCTCCTTCTTCAAAGAAGGCATAATTATCTCATAATTACCAGTAGGAAAAATTAAACAAAACTTTCTGCAGTTGCAGTTCCTCAAGGGTGGGAGAGGACTCTGGACCTGGCAGTCTTGACCTAGAGCTGTGCTACTTCTGTCTGGTTTACAGCTTCTGTGTTACAGGTTACATATCCAGTAGGATTGTGGGAAAACATATTTCACATTTGGGTCACGGGTATTCACCATTCTTGCTCCACTAAGGAAACTTCAAGTTAATGATCACTATAAACATCTAAAGCTTGTTTATATCTTCTGTTGTTATTCAGTCACCCAGTCGTGACCGACTCTTTGTGACCTCTTGGACTGCAGCACACCAGGCTTCCCTGTCCTTCACCATCTCCCTAAGTTTGCCCAAGTTCATGTTCATTCCATCAGTGATACCGTCCAGCCATCTCATCCTCTGACATCCTCTTCTCTTTTTGCCCTCCATCTTACCCAGCACTGGGGACTTTTCCAACAAGTCATCCGTTCTCATAAAATGACCAAAACCCTGGAGCTTCAGAAGCAATATAAACGTTTTATGTTTGTTTATATCTTATTATAGCTGAAATATTTATGAATATTCTGCTCTTAGATACATACAGCTGTCTTCCAGGAAGGGGGAGGGAAAGTGAAAGTTTGTTCAGTCTTGTCCAGCTCCTTGTGATCCCGTGGACTGGAAATCTCTCCAGGCTCTTCTGTCTATGGGATTCCCAGGCAAAAATACTGGGGTGGGTAGCCATTCCCTTCTCCAGGGAATCTTCCCAACACAGAGATTGAAACTGTGTCTCCTGCAGCTCCTATGTTGCAGGCAGATTCTTTACCATCGAGCCACCAGGGAAGCCCACTCTGAATTTAAATTTCCAGGGATGGGAGAAGAGCTGGAGGTTAAATCAGCTGCCAGACGTCAATGAGTTAGTTAGCCATGCCTATGCAATGAAGCCTCCATAAACCCTAGAGACCAGGTTCTAGAGCTTCCAGGCTGGTGATAATTTGGAGGTGCCAGGAGACTAGCCCCAGGAAGAGCCTGGAAAATCTGCACCCCACCCCTACACCTTGCCCTGAGCGTCTCCTCCATCTGACTGTTCCTGGGTTAGATTCTTTTGTAAGAAACTGGGACTCTAATAGATCAAATGCTTTTTGCTTTTGTGAGCCACTTTAGCAAAGTAATTGAACTTGAGGAAGAGGTCATGGCAACCTCCAATCTATAGCCAGTTAGTCAGAAGGACAGGTAACAACTTTGACCTTCAGTGGGTTTCTGAAGCGGGGGTTGGGGTGCAGTCCTGTGGGTCTGTGCCCTTAACCCTGGCATCTGGCACTGCCTCCAAGCAGACAGTGTCAGAAATGAGTTGAACTGTAGGACACACTGCTGGTACTGAAGAGTCATTTGGCGGTGTGGAAGACACACGCATCTTAATAAGAAAGTTTATTGAGCTACTCAAGCAACATATTACAGTCAGGATTGCAAACAGACTTACCCTCAGTCAGAGTAAAGTGAAAGTCACATGTGGTAACAGAAACTGTACAGTTTTACAGACTTGGTTTTGCACAAATGAACCAAAGCTAGTTTCTTTCCCCCTAGCTTTTGTTTCTTTGTTTTATACCATCCACACACCGGACAACTGACCTTGTCAGGATAACCAAACTGTGTCACCTTCTAACGTATTATGAGAGAACCATATGTTGACTTGCTTCTTTTGATTATTAATATACTATGTTAAGTTATATGAATTCTACGTAAACTATCCTGTAACTTTGAGACACACTATAGCGTTGTTGTTAATGGCACCGTCTTTAGAGACAAACTGACATGAATTTATCCCTGGCACAAGAATGGAGAGATGTCAGGTCTTCAGTGTACATTATGAACTGTGTGGCTTCCATCTCCTCGTCTGTGAAATATTTACAATAATATACTTGGTATTAATGACTTTGTGAAGATCACACATATTAATTACACCACATTTTGAAGCATAGTATATGAGTATCCAGGTGTTCCTAGAATTTAGTTTTTCTTACTCTGACATCTTCTTAGGCAATAAACTTACCTCGAGGTGTTCCTGGGGCTACAGCTTCAAGGGAAACTAGAAACATAATCTCTTACTAGGAAGTCCTATCTCCAGAGACACATTGTGATCTTCTAATACTAAAATGAACAAGAATATGGTGGAGAATGCATAAAGTGATCATACCATTTACTGCACAAGTTACCTCATTTTTAAAAGTAAACATTATGTTTGGGGCTCACAGCAACAATCAGCAGAAAATACAGAATTCCTAAATATCCCCTGCCCTCCCAAACACCAATCGCCTCCATCAACACCCTCCAGCAGAGAGATGCATCGTTACAATCAGTGAACCTACAGTAACACATCAGTGTCACCCAAAGTCCACAGTTTACATCAGGCTCACTCTTGGTCTATATATTCTACAGTGTGATAGTGTAATTTATAGGAAAAAGTATACTGGTCATTCAGATGATCAAATATATGAGAGTATATATTTGGTTTTTATCCTGGCTCATAGCTCCCCAAATCCCTGGAATTTCCTGAGGAAAGAACAACAGAATAAGTTATCGTTATGCTAACTTTTTTTTTAATAACACCATACTCCCTCACCTTTGGGGCAATATGTAACTGCCCCTGTCATGGAAAACAAAATCAGCTTACAGCGTCTTCTTTCTCCTTCCTTCCCTCTCCTCCATCAAGCAAGTCTATTGAATGTTAAAATCTTTTCTATTTGTTTTTTAAATATATTTAGAATTCTGCAATTTCACTTCAGCTTTCAGTTCAGTCGCTTAGTCGTGTTCGGCTCCATGAATCGCAGCACCTCAGGCCTCTCTGTCCGTCGCCAACTCCCGGAGTTCACTCAGACTCATGTCCATCGAGTCAGTGATGCCATCCAGCCATCTCATCCTCTGTCGACCTCTCCTCCTCTTGCCCCCAATCCCTCCCAGCATTAGAGTCTTTTCCAATGAGTCAGCTCTTCACATGAAGTGGCCAAAGTACTGGAGTTTCAGCTTCAACATCAATCCTTCCAGTGAACACCCAGGACTGATCTCCTTTAGGATAGACTGGTTGGATCTCCTTGCAGTCCAAGGGACTCTCAAGAGTCTTCTCCAACACCACAGTTCAGCTTCACATTATTTTTATTTGATTTCCACTTATAACCTATGAAGGAAGGAAGGAAAGAAGGACAGAAGGAAGGAAGAAAGGAGGGAAGTGAGGAAAATAATTAAAAGTCCATCAACTGGAGAATAATTAAACTATGTTACCTCTAGCTAATGAAATACTATTCAGATATTAGGAACAGGGAGATCAATTTAGGTATACTGATATGGTGATAGGTCTATCATATATCAACAACAACAAAAAGAACCCCAAAGGGTTAGGACAATAAATATGATGTGATATGTAATATACACCTCAATGAATTCATATATATAAATTAAAACATGCATGTGTGTATGGAAACACATGCTTGTGTGCCTAGTTACAGCTGACGTGTGCGTGCCTGCTCAGTGTTGTCCCGCATCTGGAAGTCAGAGCAAATGCTTTTCAGAGTTGTGCAGACTGAGGAAGTTCATCTGGGGTTTTCAGAGCAATAAAGGAGGGCTTCTCTGGTGGCTCAGTGGTAAAGAATCCGCCTGCCAATGCAGGAGACACGAGTTTGACCCTCGATCCAGGAAGATCCCACGTGCCGCAGAGCAGTTAACTCCATGTGTCACAACTGCTGAGCCCACACACACCTTAGAGCCCGAAACCACTGCAGCGAGAAGCCCCAGCACCGCGCCTAGAGAAGAGCCAAGCAGGAACGAAGACCAGAACAGCCAAAAAGCGCGCAAGTAAGGGAGAGGGAAAGAGTGGAGGGAATTTTCATGCTTTGCTCCTTTCAGATGATCAAATATATGAGAGTATATATTTGGTTTTTATCCTGGCTCATAGCTCCCCAAATCCCTGGAATTTCCTGAGGAAAGAACAACAGAATAAGTTATCGTTATGCTAACTTTTTTTTTAATAACACCATACTCCCTCACCTTTGGGGCAATATGTAACTGCCCCTGTCATGGAAAACAAAATCAGCTTACAGCGTCTTCTTTCTCCTTCCTTCCCTCTCCTCCATCAAGCAAGTCTATTGAATGTTAAAATCTTTTCTATTTGTTTTTTAAATATATTTAGAATTCTGCAATTTCACTTCAGCTTTCAGTTCAGTCGCTTAGTCGTGTTCGGCTCCATGAATCGCAGCACCTCAGGCCTCTCTGTCCGTCGCCAACTCCCGGAGTTCACTCAGACTCATGTCCATCGAGTCAGTGATGCCATCCAGCCATCTCATCCTCTGTCGACCTCTCCTCCTCTTGCCCCCAATCCCTCCCAGCATTAGAGTCTTTTCCAATGAGTCAGCTCTTCACATGAAGTGGCCAAAGTACTGGAGTTTCAGCTTCAACATCAATCCTTCCAGTGAACACCCAGGACTGATCTCCTTTAGGATAGACTGGTTGGATCTCCTTGCAGTCCAAGGGACTCTCAAGAGTCTTCTCCAACACCACAGTTCAGCTTCACATTATTTTTATTTGATTTCCACTTATAACCTATGAAGGAAGGAAGGAAAGAAGGACAGAAGGAAGGAAGAAAGGAGGGAAGTGAGGAAAATAATTAAAAGTCCATCAACTGGAGAATAATTAAACTATGTTACCTCTAGCTAATGAAATACTATTCAGATATTAGGAACAGGGAGATCAATTTAGGTATACTGATATGGTGATAGGTCTATCATATATCAACAACAACAAAAAGAACCCCAAAGGGTTAGGACAATAAATATGATGTGATATGTAATATACACCTCAATGAATTCATATATATAAATTAAAACATGCATGTGTGTATGGAAACACATGCTTGTGTGCCTAGTTACAGCTGACGTGTGCGTGCCTGCTCAGTGTTGTCCCGCATCTGGAAGTCAGAGCAAATGCTTTTCAGAGTTGTGCAGACTGAGGAAGTTCATCTGGGGTTTTCAGAGCAATAAAGGAGGGCTTCTCTGGTGGCTCAGTGGTAAAGAATCCGCCTGCCAATGCAGGAGACACGAGTTTGACCCTCGATCCAGGAAGATCCCACGTGCCGCAGAGCAATTAACTCCATGTGTCACAACTGCTGAGCCCACACACACCTTAGAGCCCGAAACCACTGCAGCGAGAAGCCCCAGCACCGCGCCTAGAGAAGAGCCAAGCAGGAACGAAGACCAGAACAGCCAAAAAGCGCGCAAGTAAGGGAGAGGGAAAGAGTGGAGGGAATTTTCATGCTTTGCTCCATTACATTTGTATTATTTGAGCTGTTTACAATGTTAAAGAGCTGCTCTCATGTTTGAAATGGAGAAGGAAATGGCAACCTACTCCAGTGTTCTTGCCTGGAAAATCCCAGGGACGGGGGAGCCTGGTGGGCTGCGGTCTATGGGGTCACACACAATCGGACACGACTGAAGTGACTTAGCAGCAGCATGTTTGAAAACATAATGAATTATTTAAAATTGTAATTCTTAAGATATCTGGTTGTAGGAAAAATGAATGCTAATACAAAACTGAATTTTTATTTTCTCACAAAGCTATGTTAAAAGTGTATAGAAACAGGTTAGAACCCCTGTCCAGCTGAACCCTTGTATTTTGTCGAACAGCTGGTCCTCAGTGTGTGTCTGAGAAGGAGTGTTCAGGCAAACTCCTCAGCTGGTGCTGACTGCTTCCTCTTCCACGTGCTCCAGTTTTCCTCCAAAGGAATCAGCTGTGTCTCCCTGAATTCAGCTTGAATGTGTGATGTTCTTTGATCTTTCTTTTTTATGAAGAAGTACATATCGATGAATTCTTCATTTCCCTATGAAACATGAAAGCTTCTCTGTATAGCGCTGGGCAGCCTCACTCTGAGCCTTGGGAGGTCGTAGGGTGGTCACTAAGTCAGTAATCCTTTAGTTTTTGACTTTGCCACCTTGCCCCACAAGGAGGCAAAACATCTATGCCAGGTTTCCTTTCATATGCGCCATGATAAACAATGATCATACAACACAATTTTTGCCCAAAAGCAAAATGGTGATCACTGTGTTAATGACACAGTCCCCCACACCCCGCACACCTAACGGAGGTGGTAACTGAGAGAATGATTAGTTTGCCAGATCACTTTGCGGGCTTGCCTTCTTTATCTTTTCTTCCTGCTACCGTCTCCCTCTCCAGCCTCTACAGGACTTTTCCAAACTCTCTCTGATCTCTTCAGCCCTTCAGCTTCTCTCCACATGTATTCTGACACATTCTCAGCAGGTGTCTCCCTCCTTCATGGAGGAAATAGAAACCAGGGGGCCAGAAGCGCCTCGTTCCAGTCACAAACCCAGTTCCTCTCGCCCAGCTAAGAGCTGCCTTTAACTTCTGCCTGGGTCCTGTCTCTTTTCTCTGCATCCTTGTGCCATTTTCCCCCATTATCTCCCATTCATTCTTCTTCTTTTTTTCATTATCAGTTACTGTAGAGGATAGAAACCTAAGTATTTATAGGTTGGAAACAAAAAGTACATTTCTGCACAATATACCCAGACGTTAACCCAAATAGATATACAGGCACAGTACGACACAGAGCTGATGGAGGAAGTCTAACAACTCATGCTTCACCGCGCTGAGGGATCCGAGGAGAGTGTCACCACCCACGTTAACAAGACTCACCACCTGTCCTTCTTTATCCACCCATCCGCATCCATTTGAACAGGTTCTGATTTCTCACACTTTATTCAAAATTCCCCTTTATCCTCACCTCCCAGTCCACACCTCTCCCTTTCACTGTGACACTTACTGCCATGCCCATCACCCTCATGTTTCTGTACCCTCCGTTTCTTCCTCAACGTGCTCTTGTCTCAGTCTCACGTGGAATAATGCTGCTCCTCTCCAGGCGACCAGTAACATCCAAAAGCACCTCCAGTCCTCAGCGTTCCTGGTTTTCATTCCACCAGTCCAGCCCTTCCTCATCACTTTGCTTTGTTAGACCTTTTCCTATAGCCAGTCACCGAACTCTGAATACCCTCAAAGTCCTGAACTAAACATACTTCTAACCTTAACCTGAAACACTCACCCATTTCATTAGTTTTAATAGACTTCTACTAACTGATGACTCCAATTCAGGCCCAAGGCTCTGCTCTGATATTTAGCCTTGTGAGTCCCTTGGACTGCAAAGATATCAGGCTGGTCAATCCTAAAGGAAATCAACCTTGACTATTCATTGGAGACCACTTGACCTGCCTCCTGAGAAACCTGTATGTGGGTCAAGAAACAATAGTTTCTAGACATGGAACAACAGACTGATTCCAAATTGGGAAAGGAGAATGTCAAGGCTGTATATTGTCACCCTGCTTATTTAACTTCTATGCAGAGTACATCATGAGAAACGCTGGGCTGGATGAAGCACAGCTGGAATCAAGATTGCTGGGAGAAATATCAATAACCTCAGATGTGCAGATGATACCACACTTCAGCCACAAAGTGAAGAGGAACTAAAGAGCCTCTTGATGAAAGTGAAAGAGGAGAGTGAAAATGTTGGCTTGAAACTCAACATTCAGAAAACTAAGATCATGGTATCTGGTCCCATCACTTCACGGCAAATAGATGGGGAAACAGTGGAAACACTGTCAGACTTTATTTTTTGGGGGTCCACAATCACTGCAGATGTTGACTGCAGTCTTGAAATTAAAAGACACTTGCTCTTTGGAGGAAAAGCTATGACCAACCTAGGCAGTATATTAAAAAGCAGAGACATTACTTTGCCAACAAAGTTCCATCTAGTCAAGGCTAAGGTTTTTTCCAGTAGTCATGTATGGATGTGAGAGTTTGACTATAAAGAAACCTGAGCACCGAAGAACCGATGCTTTTGAACTGTGATGCTGGAGAAGACTCTTGAGAGTCCCTTGGCTGCAAGGGGATCCAACCAGTCCGTCCTAAAGGAAATCAGTCCTGAATATTCATTGGAAGAACTGATGCTGAAGCTGAAACTCCAATCCTTTGGCCACCTGATGGGAAGAACCGACTCATTGGAAAAGACCCTGACGCTGGGAAAGATTGGCGGTGGGAGGAGAAGGGGACAACAGAGGATGAGATGGTTGGATGGCATCACTGACTCAGTGGACATGAGTTTGAGTAACCTCTGGGAGCTGGTGATGGACAGGGAGGCCTGGCGTGCTGCAGCCCATGGGGTAGCAAAGAGTCGGACCTGACTTAGCGACTGAACAGCAACAATCACTCTCAGCCTGGGTTCCTGGGGAAGCAGGCTGTGAGGTGGGAATCAGGAGCAAGAGGATTTGGGGGAGGACTCTTAGAATCCACACCTGTGGAAGGGAAAAGGAGGAAGCAGACAGGAGAAGCTGAGCTGTGGCCAAGTTGCCACCAGTGGCATCACCTAGCTCTGTGGGGAGCTGTGCCAACGAGTGACTCTTTAGATTTGTCCTGAGCTGGAGTGAAGGGAAACTTTAGAGCTCTTGCTGACCCGTCACTGGTGCAGACACCCTGGGGAGAAGCTGTGGCTTTGGAAGGGGAGGCACTTCACCTGAGGCAGCCCCCTTGGGGAGCTGCCAGCCGAGAGCTCTCAGCGGCTAAGAGGTCCATCTTGCTTCTGAAAGCAGTCTGGGTGGTTCACCGCAGCACTGACCATAAGAATCAACCACTTACGTGATATTTCTGCCTGGCTACTCCACGAGCACCTTAAAGCTGACACCTCTGAGACCCACATCTTCATGCTAACCCCTCACATAGCTTCTCTGCCATCTTCACATCACACTGAGATGGACGTTCAGTTTGCTTAGTCCAGACAGGGCCCACAGAGTCCTGCTTCAGCGCTTTCTGTCCAGCACACAGAGTCACTGGGTGTGCCCAGTACTTGGGTCTGTGTGTGCCATTCCTGCTGCTTGGGATATCTTCCTAGTTTTTTAAGCCCCAGATTTAACTTTTTCCAGGAATTGTCCTACAGCTCAATTATACCAAAAACGTTAATTACTTCTCCCTCAACGCCACTCCTTTAAACGCTCCATTGCTCTCCTGTTCACATTTTTAATTCTTTAGCATCAGAAGTTTACAAAATGGTAGCTGATAAGCCACATTGCTCACAAAACTTTTGGCGTCCCCCCCCAACTTCGTGGGGACAGAGAAGCCTGGCATGCTGCAGTCCATGGGGTCACAAAGGTTCAGACACGACTTAGCAACTAATCAACAACAACAAACATAAAAATCAATAGACTTCACAATTATCAAATCAGACGACATAGCAATACTAGATACAATATCTCCATATGACTATTATCCACCTTGATTGAACCTTCTGTTTCCTGGGATAAAGCAAGGTCAATATTGTTCATAAATAGAACAATTGCTGAATTCATTGGAAGAGGTTAATACTTTTTTTTTTTATAACTTATGAAACGTATGTACCATTACTAAATTACTTTTTAAATGCAGAAACCCACATTTAAAAAAAAACTGCTAGGAAGTAAATCAGGAAGATAGGAAGCTACCCAGGTTGAACAAAGCTTACTGTGAGCAGTTCTCTTCAAATACCCTTAGAACTCCACCATCCATTCACTTGTTATGTATAAATTAATGACAAATAATACAAGTTTAACTCTTGTACTAAATTAAATATTTCTTCTTTTGTGAGTTCCTTGACATATGAGCTGAATTTTATTCATCTCTGAATCCTGCATTAGCTGCGACACAGCACATGATATCAATATCATTCTTAATGGATTAACTGATGAATTAACTGGAAAGGATTAATATTTTCCTATTAATATTATTGAGAATGTCCCCTGGAGAAAGAAATAATAACCCACTCCAATATTCTGGCCTGTAAAATCCCATGGACGGAAGAGCCTGGCAGGCAACAGGCTATGGGGTCACAAAAGAGTCGGACACAACTTAGTGACTTAACAACCACAACAACAAACCGTGTGTGTTTTAGAACTATCCTTCCTCGAGTCATATTCATTATTTCCATTAATCTCCAAGAGTAGTTTTTCAGAGTGTATCTCATAAAATTGAAATTTGACTGAAATATATTTGGTTTAACATCAAATGAATCTATGTTTAATCCACAAAGTTAGGTCCAACCACAGCTTCATTCTCAGAGAAACTCTCTTAACCCAGCAGCAGGAACTGTATGTCAGGGCTGAATGTCTGGAATGTCATCATGCCAGAAAAATAACTTCTTGAGTTAGACGAACTATACACTTTCTAGAGAGGAAAATGCGTAGTTCTGGTCAACAACCAGTCCTAACAAGGGTCTTAGTACCAGAGGTGCTTGTGAATAAACTGTAACAGCGATTGGACGAATAACTTTCCTTCATACTGAAAAGTGACCGTGTGGTGTTTCAGGACTCCAATAGATCCTAGCGTTACTGACACACTATCTTTTGGTGTGTGACCTGCCTATCTTGTTGGTCTCATTGATCTCAGATTTTCTAATCTGCAAGATCCCAATAATGACCTGATCTGAAAATAACTAAAAGTGTGTAATATAAAAATAGCAAGTGTTGTTCTTTTCATAACTGTTCTGTGGGCAACATTTGAACAGGTGAATGGTTCACTAACTCACAATTTGATTACTAATTTTGTTGCTAATAGTACAGTTGATTTTAAAAGTTCTTTATCCTTCGAAAGTCTGAAGGGCAGTCTCATCTGTGTTTGATAGAGTAAATCCTTTAACATAACGTATAGCTTCACAGCTCTAGTGAAACTGATTCTTTCGTACTGACATAAATACTGAACTAAAAGTAACAGAAAACACTAATATTAACAAAGATTACAAAGACAAATGTGAATTCCTGCACATATATTAAGGACCCTATAGCCCAGTGAATGGGCTTTAGGAACCAAAAATATTTTGATGAGTAGATCAATTTTTTAATAGATGGAAGACATTCAACAAAGATGAAGTCACACGGCAAGTCAACGAAACTAGAAATAAAACAATTTATCCGGCTTTTATTTATAGAAAATATCCAGTATAAACAGTTTAGAGTCAAATCTTCATGCAAGTAAAAACTTACAAGTTTCTATCCAACAGTTTTCTTCTATTATGCTTCATAAAAGACTTTACAGTGTGTCAAAATGCTGTGCATTACACGGCAAGTCAACCAAACTAGAAATAAAACAATTTATCTGGCTTTTATTTATAGAAAATATCCAGTATAAACAGTTTAGAGTCAAATCTTCATGCAAGTAAAAACTTACAAGTTTCTATCCAACAGTTTTCTTCTATTATGCTTCATAAAAGACTTTACAGTGTGTCAAAATGCCGTGCATCTTATGCCATTCATTTTTATGCCCTTAAGGGTTCTTGATAAGACAACATCCTTGATAGGGATGAAAAAAGAGAAAAGGGGGAAGGAGTTGAAATAAGCATCATATCTGGTCAAGTATTTACTACAATCTTAACCATTCACTATGTCATAGAATTGGTCCTTGTTTTAATGAGGTACTGATAAAAGCAAGTAGCCATCCTTGATAAATTATACCACCAATTTCTTTTTAAAAACTCAATGTCATTAACTACACTAACACCATTTTCTGCAGTTATTCCAAGTTGCATATCCTTTTTTGTCCTAGAAATGGGAAATGCAAGATATAATGAAATATTTAACTAGCACATACATTTTTCAACTCTGATTTTCATTGCAATAAAAAATAAAAAATTTTTACACCTATGTGTCTTGTGAATGCTTCTTACGTAGTTCATATAGCTCATTATAATCACTAGAAGAGTATCACATGTACTTTGCCATTAAGTAATTTAAAAATATTCTTAGTTGAATATAGAGTATAATTCACACTTTACAATGTATCTTCAAAGGGGGCAAAATTCTGACCTGATAAAGTTAATTCTATTATTATATAATTCTTATATAGAAATGTGTTCCTGAAAATAAATGCCAGAATCTCATATTGTTATTAACATGCTCTTCCCTCAGTAGAAAGTTTGTCCAGTTGTGCTTTCCATCACTGTGTTTATACATGCACTTCTATGGAAAATGGTTGAAAATGTGATTTCTTTTATCTCAGAACATATAGGTTAATTTTTCCACATTTAGATGTGACTCATATAAATTGATTTATTTATCCAATTGCCAAAGAGTCACAAATACCAAATAGCAAACAGGACTTTGATCTTAGACCACCCAGAAAGCTTGTTGAATTAGTTAATGCTTCTTGAAGTTCACTTGCTTTAAAAAATAAACATTTTTCCCCTCTATAATGACCATAAAGCAGGAGTGTTGCAGAACCTGATATGTCTGAAATCTATAGCATAATGAATCTCATGAATAACAGTCTGAATAGAAAAAAATATATAGAGAGAGGCACAAGCTCCTTCTTACCTTTCTCTTTGAACACATCTTGGATAATTTAATTGTCCTCTGTCACACTGCACTCGGGATTCAGACACAGAAACCGGAAACCCAGCTATATAAGTGTCTCTCTTACAAAGAAACTCAACATACTCGCCATGGAAAATATATGGTCTATTGTCAAAATTCCATTTCAGAAGTAAATTATTATTTTCCATTGTATCAAAAGATAATGTGCAAGGCTCTGAAAACAAAACAAAACTATCTTGATGCCTTTAAGTATTAGCCATTGTATTGTTTTCTCATAATGACCTTAAAATTCCCAGGCATTAGAGCAGTAAGTTAGTTAGAACTAATACTCAAGTCAGAAAAGATGTTCAAAGCTCACAGAAAGCAGTCTGTTATTTATCTGTTGCCTTGAATTTGGAAAAAGGGTACATCCTACCAGTTACTGAGGTTTATGCCATTAAGGTTTTCAAAGACAGCAAAAAGAGATGTTTTTAGAAAATATTGATCAGTAGTAATAGTCATTGAATTAGTTTTTTTCCCCTTTTTCTTCTTCAGAAAGTGCAAATAAAACATCCATGGGACAAACCATTGATTGCTGGACAGATAGCATTTTATGGAAAGGTAAGAGTCGGACGCGACTGAAGCGACTTGGCAGCAGCAGCAGCAGCAGCAAGCTGCACACTCAGCACTGACTCCGGCCAGGAAAGTGGAGGAGAGGAAATACTACAGGCAAAAATGCACGTCAATGAACAGCGACATATGAAGAAAATATCAAAAAGTGAAGAGACTGGCTCTTGAAAGGACTAATACAATTTATAGACCTGTAGCAAGATACGACAAGAAACAGATACGTCTTCACAGCAGTAAGAACAGAAGCCGCATCACTAAAGCACTAAAGAGCGTGTGAAAGGATGTTACGGACATTATGTCAACACACTGGATAGCCTAGGCACAGTGGTCAGATACAAACCACTCCCTACTGAAACCGAGAGAAGAGATAGTGACCTGGTGTTTATTAAACAAGCTGAAGCTGTCACTGAAATCTTTCCTCAAGAAAATCCTCAAGGCTCAGGTGATATCTCTGATAAATTCTTAAAATTATTAGGAAAAAAATAGTATCACTCAGACAAAATCCAGAGAATTGATGAGGGAATACTTTTCAACTTGTATGAGGTTAGCAGAAACGAAACCAAAAGGTAAATAACAAATCGACCTCTCACATGGCAAAGATACATTAATCATAAGTGGAATATTAGCAAATAAAGCTCAGCAGTAATGCGTCACAATCATGTGAGGTTCGTTACAGAAATGCAAACACGCTTTAGCCTTCAAAAAGAAGCAGCGTGATTCCAGGGGGAAAAGAGCAAAGATAAGAATCATATCATTGTTTCTACAGATGCAGCTAAAATTAAACTCACTGAGGTTTTTTCTTAAACTCTTAACAAAATAGAAATAGGTGGCTTCTGTATCTTTAATCTGAGTTTTATAAGTATTTGTAACACCATAGTTAAAGAAGAATACTGGAAGATTTACTTATAAGATTGGAACACAAGGATGCACACCGCTTCTTCTATTCAGCCTTGTACAAAAGTCCAAGACAGTGAAATAAGAAAATAAATGAAATAAATATAAACACAAAGAAATGTTTCTTTGTATTTAAAAATCTGTTATTTGGCGCCTCCCTAGAATCTCGGGCAGTGGTGTCGCTGCTATAGGCTGCCTTGCCAGCGAGGCGGGAGCGTGTCTCCCCTCCTAGACCGAGGAGGCCATTCCTGTGTTTGTTCCTGCTGTGCGCGTGTTTCCTAGCAGCACCGATGACACGGTGACCGCGGTTAGCCTGGTTATGCATGCCGCAGGGCTTACACAGCCTGTAAGGCCTACTGGCTCCGTACCTGATGTACGGTTTGTACTTAAGAAGTGCGTGTTAGGAGGGCTGGACTCCCGTTGTTGATGATCTAGAGGCTCACCTGGGGCTTCCCAGGTGGCACCAGTGGTAGAGAATCTGCCTGCCAAGGTGGGAGACGCAAAAGGCACAGGGTCCATTCCTGGGTTGGGAAGACCCCCTGCAGTAGAAAACGGCAACCCATTCTGGTGTTCTCGCCTGGACAATCTCATGGACAGAGGGGCCTGCAGGGCTACAGCCCATGGGCTGCAAAGAGTTGGACACGACTGAGCAAATCAGCACACACAATAACCAGATCTAGAGCAAAGACCAGTAAATTATCAGGCGCACTAGTAAAATAAAGCGAATGCAAACTTAAGTGTTATATTAGTGTTCAGTTCAGTCGCTCAGCCGTGTCCAACTCTTTGTGACCCCATGAACCGCAGCACGCCAGGCCTCCCTGTCCATCACCACCTGCCAAAGTCTACCCAAACCCATGTCCACTGAGTCAGTGATGCCATCCAGCCATCTCATCCTATATTAGTGTTATATCAACTCAAAGAGAAGAGAAACTGCAAAATCGGGCTCAGTTTGAACAGAGACACACGTAGCACTACATACCCAAACACGACGGTGGTGTAGTCCACACGCCCTCTAAACAATAGGACTCCCGAGCCCCCTGAAGGAAGTGGTGCTCGAAACATATGTATTCCACTGAAGAACCGTTCTCATAGGTGCTGAGTGTTGAACTCTTAATAACTCCATTTTTAATGGCTGGGGGAGATGCACACATTCTTTTAGATTCTGCAAAAATAATTTTTACGTCCACAGTGAATTGCTACAGTAGGTGGCCAGTGCTTTCATAACTGCTACAGAAATAAAACAAGACGCTTCATGTCAAAGCATTTTTAAGACAACTCTCAAGTAATTTTTAAATATCAAAAGCATTTTCTGCTGTCATGTCATACATAAAATTTATGCTTGCAATTAGAATATCATAGCATTAAATACACATTTAAAAACTAGCCAAGTATTAACAATCATGATTTTACTTTTCCCCTTTCTGTCTTCCAAAAGTGAAAGCATGTAAGATCTGTCTCGAAGCCATGTTTCTGAATGCATTCTCTTCCTTTTATCCTTATTAAAAGTGACAGTCCCCTGTCTAAGGAGTCCACAAATTCTCTCCCTCTGCTTCAGGTTCCCATCTGAGACAATGCTCTCCGGCCCACCCTGAGATGAGCTTTACCAGCGTACTGGTTGCCCACAAAAAAGTGATCCATCCTCTGAAAGTCTGGTGACATTTGCAGAATCTCATGATTTCTCCTTTTATAAAATTGACTTATGAAGTTAAAAGATGTCCTCCTCATCATCCTATTTAAGGGAATGTGCTAACTGATAACTGATCAGCTCATCCCCAGTTTCATAGATTGGATGATGAGGGTGGTAGATAGCTTATGGTCTTATCCTTTGAACCTTACTGATCACGAGTGATATTGGTCACCTAAGAAATTGTCAGGAAGCACTATTTTTTGTTTTTGTTTTCTTGGCTGCAGCATGCAGAACTTTCCTGGACTAGGGATCAGAAACTGAGGTCCCTGCAGAGACATTAATGGAGCCGTCACCACTGGACCATCAGGGAAGTCAGGAAGCACTGCTGTTTTACCTTTTCTAATACATGACGGATATTTCACTTCTCCTCTATTACACTGCACAGATAATTCAGAGGGTGGGGCTGATGGAGACAACTCATACCCCTGCTTACATACAAAATCGATTAAATCTCCATGTAAGATCTTCCCCTCATAATTCCACTTCATCTCCACGTTATTTCTGTGCATGTCACCCACGTTAACAGTACACGGCTCTGTAAAACAAAGTGTTTTAAATTCTTTTCTCATCTTACAAGTATGAGAGTGATACACTTTTACAAAAAATTATGATAGGCATCAAAAGCAGTATTTTATATTTACCACTTTGTATTATTAAAACTCTTCACATATACAATAAAGTATATATTACATTACTATCAAGTGAATTTATATATTTCATATAACCTCTGTTATACCATAAATTAAAACCAAATAAAACCAATTGAAACTGAATAGACCAATTTAAACCAAATAAAAATTTAATTTGAAACATTAAAAATATTTAATGTTTAGGACCAGCAACCACTTAGATTCATCATGATTTCCTTCCTATAAAATAAAAACCTTCAAACAGAAAATGTACTTATTATTTATATTTGTGGGACATCTGTCACTTGATATTCATCAGCAAATAAAACAAAGCTCCTTGACTTCATGGAGATTGCCTTCTAACTGGGAGAAATGCAATATGATAAACAACAAATGTGCTAAATATCTGGATCTTGTTTGTCCATCTTTAAACGACAATACAAGTGAGGCAGAAGAATGAAGAGTGGAGGGAGGGCTGTCACGGAGCTAGGGGAAGGGAGGTTATGCTTCTGGGTAAGGCGGTTGGGACAGGCTTGCTGTGCGCACGTGATAAGTCGCTTTAGCCATGTCTGACTCTTCGCGATCCCATGACTGTAGCCTGCCGAGCTCCTCTGTCCACGGGATTCTCCAGACAAGGATACTGGAGTGGGTTGCCACTTCCTCCTCCAGGGGATCTTCTCGACCCAGGGATTGAACTCACATCTCTTATGTGTCCTGCATTGGCAGGTGGGTTCTTTATGTCTAGTGCCCCGTGGTAAGCCCTGTGGGGTGACTACGGTTAACAATATGATTTGGTACACTTCAAAGATGCCAAAAGAGAGGATCTTAAATGCTCTCATCATGATAGCAGCCCCCTAAATTACTCGAGGTGAAGGATATGTAAACCAACTTAATCATAGTAATAATCACAGTGTGTTTGTGTATAGAATCATCACACTGTACACCTTAAATCTATGCTGCTGCTGCTAAGTCGCTTCAGTCGTGTCCGACTTTATGAGACCCTATAGACTGGACTATGCAGCCCACCAGGCTCTGCTATCCCTGGGATTCTCCAGGCAAGAGCACTGGAGTGGGTTGCCATTTTCTTCTCCAATACATGAAAGTGAAAAGTGAAAGTGAAGTCGCTCAGTCGTGTCCAACTCTTAGCGACCCCACAGACTGCAGCCCACCACGCTCCTCCATGCATGAGATTTTCCAGGCAGGAGTACTGGAGTGGGGTGCCATTGCCTTCTCCATCTATACTATATGTCAATTGCATCTCAATAACGCAAGGGAAAATTTTGTTTTAATTCATCGTGTTCTCTATCTTACCTAAGCAAATAGGTGGTGATGACCATCTTCCTTGATCACAATGAGATATTTTTGCTCCTCTCAGTAAGTAATATTCACTGCATCTGTATTCCACAGAGGATCCTGTTGGGTAGCTTGCCAATAATTCACCAATGATAGCCCCATTTATTACATCAGGTGGAGGATTACAATTCTCAGTATTTTCTAAGAAAAGAGGTTAGTTTTAGATTAACATGAACTTATAATAACATAATGACATAATACAGTTGCCCAGTCAATAGTCCTCCAATATTGTAATTTAGGACAATTGATTTCTGAATTCATCAGAAATTAGAGAAAAATCATTCAGCTACATATTATTAAAATTTACTACGCAAGACAATACAGCAAATGTTTTGCTGAAGAACAAGTATGGGTCTTTTTTACTTTTCTGGAATCATGCTATAGATATTCTTAAGATGAGTGGAAAGGTAAAGAGCGTTTTAACCTATAGATTATGGTCGTTTGTCATTATCCTGTTTTATTTTTGCCTTCTCCTCCCTCTTCACCTCAGATCTCAGTCAACCCATGGATGAAAAGTTCCATTTGTCTGTCTGTAGGAGTCTTGCTCGTACTCCGCTAATTTCTCTAGCATCCTTAGAAGCTTTTCTCTTATGCAGTCATTATCCTTGGTAAACATGTGGAGGTCTCTCCAGGACCTGGCCAAGAAATGAGGATGACAGGACCAGGATGGGTGGCATCCCGAAGCTGTGACTGGTTGCATCCTTGAGTTAAATGAAAGGCCAGGGTCATGGCTCAGAGGGCGGGGCAGTCAGAATGGACAGATGCAAAACTATTAGAATCAGGACATTCAAAAACTGTTTGCTTTCCTATTCTTTATATTGGATTAAAAATATGAATCTACAGAGAGCTTCATATGCTTCAGAAAAATGGCAGAGTGGGTGCTCTGTCTGTGCATGTCAAACTCTTCTAAGCCACGGACTATCGCTATAAGCCTGTGGATTAAACAAAGAGAGTGAAAAATTCTGCACGCTAGGCTTAGCTCTAGATATGCCACACAGCACACATACCAACACACTCAGGGGGAAGGGTCCATCTCCCATGGTTGCACGTTATTTCTCCTGGTCCACGGAGGTGATAGCCCCTTTCACACACGTAGGCCACCTTATCCCCACTGTGATAAACCTCGGAGGGCGGGTTTGCCGCGCCATTCCCTACCAACGGCGGGGCCTCACAGGTCATCCTCTGCTTGTCCTCTGAAAAGGGAGAGGAGAGAGAGACCAGTTAGCTCTACACACAGGTTTCTCATCAGGGAAAGCTTAGTTGAGGTGCTGCTAACCAACGCATTTGGGAGGCTCCGTCCATTTCCCGTTTTCACAGCGTATCTCTTCTGCTCCCTGCCTCGCGAAGTTAAGTCCACACTCTATACGGACGGTTTCTCCGTGCCGGTAGGTGGTTGAGTATGTTTGAAGGTTGGCGTTCAGAGGCAGAGGGGGAGGAGGACACCGACTTCTTGTTCCTTACGGAAAAACATCAGGATGTTCAGTCGCATAGCCACCAGAAATAATAGTTAAGATCTCACAAGCACGTCGGGCTGTACCAAGGACTCTAAGAAGTCTGGCAGGCAGACTGGGGTTACCCCTTGGATCCTCACATCCTGAGAGTCACTTTGTTGAGTCACGCCCTCCCCAGGAACAGGGACTTGGTCTTGCTTCTAACTGATGAACACAGCGGAGATGATGTGATGAGGTGACTGTGTTTAACACAGCCACAAGGGTGGAGGTGTGATCACACACACGTGCTTAAGCAATGCAATGTGGCGAGGCCCTTCATCTCGAGAGGCTCTGTCCCCCTACTGATCTGGAGGAGAAGCTGCCTTGTCTGCAAGCTTCCGAACAGGAAGGAGGACCACAGAGCAGGGGGCACAGGGCAGCCTCCAGGGGACAGCCAGCAGGCACTAAGACCCTCGGCTCAGTAGGCGCCAAGCTCAGACACCTGCCACAAATCACAGAAAGCAAGAGTGCAAGGCTCTTCCCCTGTCCAGCCTCAGACGGCACTGCGGCTTCCCTACTGCTTCATCAGACCTGGACACTCAGCTCTAGCGGATCCACACTCGGATGTGGTTTTAAGCTGCTACTCAGTCGCTTAATCATGTCTGCCTCTTTGGGACTCTGTGGACTGTAGCCCACCAGGCTCCTCTGTCCTTGGGAATTCCCAGGCAAGAATACTGGAGTGCCATTTCCATCTCCAAGGTTTAAGCTGTTAAGTTCATGCAATAGAACACACACAAAAAAGAGCCAGAATTTTACATTCATTATCTCCTTTAATCTTAAAATAATTTTGTTAAGTAGAGACTATTTCATCTCTCATATTATAGACAGAGGAACTTAAACTTAAGAAGTGAAGTGAAGTCGCTCAGTCTTGTCCGACTCTTTGCGACCCCATGGACTGTAGCCCATCACGCTCTTCCTTCCATGCGATTTTCCAAGCAAGAGGAGTACTGGAGTGTGTTGCCATTTGCTTCTCTTAAGAAGTAAATTATTAATAAGTGGTGGATCTTGGCATTCCTGACCTGTGTCTATATGAATTCAAATCTCTTCCTATTAACTATTCTAAAATACTGACTATATTCATTTTCCACAACTGCTGGGACAAATTACCACAATGGAGTGGCTTGACATAGCACACATTTATTCTCTTACAATTCTGGAAACCCAAGTCCAGAGTCGGCTTTCCTGGGCTGGGATCTGGGTGTCGGGGGAGCAGCGTTCTTGCAGAGGCTTTAGGGAGGAAGTGGCTTGTCTGCCTCTGCAGCGCCTGGGGGCTGCCAGCTCGCCTCAGCTCGAGACTCCTTCCTTTCCCACTCCAACCTTTGCTTCCACTGCCACCTCTCATACTTGATCTTCTGTAGTCAAATCCCGCCTCTTATAGAGGTTGCAATTACATTTAAAGCCCACATGGATAGTTCCAGATATTATTCCCATCTCAAGATCCCTAACTCCATGACACCTGCAAAGTCCCCATTGTTCCGTTCCATAAGGGGATATTCACAGGTTCTGGGAATAGGATATGAGTATCTTGGGGGGATGGGAGGGGCAGGGAGGCGTTACTCAGATTATGACACTGCCCATCTTACATCTAAGGACTATTTACCAGAAAAGAGTAACATGGACATTGGCATCTGACTAATTTTTGGTGCGGGGAGAGGAGTGTGGAATAAGTGATAAGTAGGTAGGCTTGCCATTTACTTTTTTTAATAGTTATTTCTTTTGGCTGCATTGGGTCCTAGCTGCAGCAGGCAGGGTCTTTTCATTGTTGCGGCTCTCAGGCTCTTCCCTGGGGCACCTGAGCTTCTCTCTAACTGTGCTGTGTGGGCGTGGTTGCCCCAGAGCATGTGGGATCTTAGTTCTGAGATCGGGGATTGAAGCCACATCCCCTGCACTGGAAGGCAGATTCTTAAGCACTGGGCCACCAGGGAAGGCCCTGCCATTAAGTTCAGGAATAATATGCTACAGGAAATTTGCCAGCTATCTTTCTCTCTACTGTTAGACCAGGGCTGTTAGGCACCACTGCAACATTTTAGAAAGAATGTTTTTAATAAAAGAAATTAAAATCACTGTTCAGGGCAATTAGAGATTGCTGGTCGTTTGGAACAATCCCACTACACAACCCCTGGTCACTCAGCTTTCATTCTCCCCAGCAACTGTTTCAAATCGTCACTACTCTCTTCCAAGCTTTCCTTTCCTGCCTTCCTCCAGCCTGTTAGTAATGGCTGTATTTTCTACATTACAGACAAAACAGAGGCCATCAAGCCCTTTATATCTCCCCATCCCTCCCAATCCTCCAATTCTGACCTATCCTTTAAGGCCCAGATCAGACATTATCCATCACCTCTGTACATGTGGTCCCACCCCATCAGACAGAGGCTTCAGTGTTTGTTCCAACACCCTATACCTGACTTTATGATACCATTTTTCACATTGTATCAATTACTCTCTTGTATCTGTTTCTTCTGCTAGACCAGAACTTTCTTCATGGAACACTGCAGTGTGATTACATGACTATCGAATTGCTGTCTCCTAACAGGAGAAAGCAATGGCACCCCACTCCAGTACTCCTGCTTGGAAAATCCCAAGGGCGGGGGAGCCTGGTAGACTGGGGTCCATGGGGTCGCTAAGAGTCAGACACGACTGAGCGACTTCACTTTCACTTTTCACTTTAATGCATTGGAGAAGGAAATGGCAACCCACTCCAGTGTTCTTGCCTGGAGAATCCCAGGGACAGGGAAGCCTGGTGGGCTGCCATCTCTGGGGTTGCACAGAGTTGGACACGACTGAAGCAACTTAGCAGCAGCAGCAACAGGTAATCATCCCACCTGCCTGAACACAGCCAGTGACACAAACGAAACCACAGATGACCCATTTGAGGGCCGCTCTCACAGCATGACTTCAGTTTTCTTTTTCACTCTTGGTAACTTTGTGCTGCTTTTTCTGCACTTTGTCCCACTATTTTGAAGTCTGTGTTTTTACATCAGGGAATATATGGCCCAGTAATAAGAAAGTACCTTTACAAGGCTGCCACCTGGCACAATGGATCTAGTTAGTTCCCAAGAGGAAAAATGATTCATTACAATACAAGATTTACAATTATTTATTTCAGATTCTTAACAATATATTTATAAGCTATATCTACTCTACAGACTAATGTAAAAATTAAGCATATTAATTATATACTCAGATTAAATGTATTAAAGATTGCTGAAAATAGCAGTAATTTAAAAGACAATATTTATTTTTAAAAATAAGAATTAGAAGAATGCTTACATATCATCAGAGACATTTTTATAGAAATTAAAGCTGATTCAGACACAGTATTTTATTTGTGAATGAAATTTTAAAAAGTTACCTTCACACACAGGAGATTCTGGGTACCAACCAAAGTTATAGCACTGAATTAAGTCAGAGCCACTTAGATAATAATTTTTATGACAGAAAAACTGAACTACATCTCCTTCTTCATAGGTTTGCTTTACAGGATGAAAATAACCATTTTCTATTACTCCTAAAGAAGAGCATTTTAATTCTAAAAATGAAAGAACAAATAAAAAACAAAGATGTGTTATTTTTCCTGCTAGAACAAAATCCACTTACTACTTACATGCCATATCTGAATTTGAATTGAGCAACTTTGCTATTATCCACAGCAAAGCTTGTCAATTTATACATGTATTAAATATCAATAAACTCATTTTAAGTATCTGAGCTAAAAGGATTCTTTCTTCTTTGAGAGCTTGAAATGAGGAAAGCCTACTGTCAACATCATTAAAATCAGAAGCAAAAAAAGTAAAATTATGGAAAAAGGAACATAATTAGCTTAACAACTTGCATCCATCTCTGGAGGGACTTTTTCAGAGTGAAAGCAGCTGTCTTCAAGGGGGAAACCTACTGGTACATTGTGGGGGAAGGGCCCATCCGTACGGGTGACACTCTGCCTCCTCTGTCCTCTTCCCAGAAGCTGTGTGGTACCCAGAGGCACACTCGTATCGTACTCTGTCCTTCACTTTGAATGTTTTCTGTGTTGTGGAATAATTTCCATGATGCAATTCAGGGGCCAAACATGTTTCTAAAAAAAAAAAAAATTAAAGTCATTTGTTTTATGGACTTCATCCCTGAATCTAGAATATTAAAAGGAAATCTCAGAAAGTATTTTCAATTTTTATTTACTCTGAATCTTAACAAACATATGACAGAATCAACTCTCAGCAAAACTGAAAAATAGTCAAAGTTTGTCTTTGTCTCTTGAGTCCCTTTTTTCATGCACTCTGCGTCCTAACCCTACTGGTCTTCCATCCTTCAAATTCTACTCTGGAGTATTGGTCAAAGGCCACAGTTCAACAGAAGGCTTGTGCATTAACAAGTTTTTCATGATGTCCCATCTGGGAGTTTGTATAATTTAAATAGCTAACACCACACTACATGTATATAGATAGATAGATAGATAAATAGATAGATAGATACATCAGTTCAGTTCAGTTCAGTCACTCAATCGTGTCCGGCTCTTTGCGACTCCATGGACTGCAGCACCCTAGGCATCCCTGTCCATCACCAACTCCCAGAGGTTACTCAAACTCATGTCCATTGAGTCGGTGATGCCTTCCAACCATCTCATCCTCTGTCATACCCTTCTCCCCCTGCCTGCAATCTTTCCCAGCATCAGTGTTGTTTCAAATGAGTCAGTTCTTTGCATCAGGTGGCCAAAGGATTGGAGTTTCAGCTTCAGCATCACCTCTTCCAATGAATATTCAGGACTGATTTCCTTTAGAATGTACTGGTTGGATCTCTTTGCAGTCTAAGGGACTCTCAAGAGTCGTCTCCAACACCACAGTTCAAAAGCATCAATTCTTCAGTGCTCAGGTTTCTTTACTGTCCAACCCTCACATCCATACATGACTACTGGAAAAAAAATAGCTTTGACTACATGGACCTTTGTTGGCAAAGTAGTGTCTCTGCTTTTTAATATGCTGCCTAGGTTGGTCACAGCTTTTCTTCCAAGGAGCAAGTGTCTTTTAATTTCATGGCTGAAGTCACCATCTGCAGTGATTTTGGAGCCAAAAAAATAAAGTCTCTCACTGTTTCCATTGTTTCCCCATCTGTTTGCCATGACGTGATGGGACCAGATGCCATGGTCTTAGTTTTCTAAATGCTGAGTTTTAAGTCAACATTTTCACTCTCCTCTTTCACTTTCATCAAGAGGCTCTTTAGTTCTTCGATTTTTGCCATAAGGGTGGTGTCATCTGCATATCTGAGGTTACTGATATTTCTCCCGGCAATCTTGGTTCCAGCTTGTGCTTCATCCAGTCCAACATTTCTCTCTCTTTCTCTCTCTCTATCTATATACACACATATATTCAAATGATTACTTTAAGTTTATCTGATATTGGCTTGCAGAAGAAAGTAATGTGCATTATTTCAAATTCTTGTCTAATGAAGGAAATCATTTATATATGTTGCAAAAAGCAAGTTCATTAAGCTTCTTTCCTTTTATTGTACATCAATTCTTTTTTTTTTTACTAGCAGAAAGTAGGAATTCCTAGAGCAGGTGTGCTGTGGAAGATGGGGTCCCTTGGATGAAGGAAACACCTAATATTTGAAGGAAACAACATAATAACTTTCTGCATTGGTAGGTATACTAAAAAATAAACTATATTTCAATAAAAACGCCTGTCACTATAAGAAAGCACTAAACTAACTGAATTTCCAAGCTCTTATCTTCAGGTTTAGGAGATGATTCTTAAACACGTACCATGTTCTTTCCTACAGGTTGGCTGGGAAGACCACCCATCAGCAAGGCATTGAACCACTTCTTCATCCTGCCCTGCAATGGTTTTGTATCCTGATGTGCAACGATAGTGCATGTTCTCTTGTATTTTGTAAGATAATTTTGAATCAAAGATGTAACCATTCTTCAAGTCAGGCTTAGGGCATTTTTCTGTGGGGAGAAAAATATTTCTTTTCTAAAATGATGAAATAAAGCTTTATCTTTTTAAAAGTTGTAAAACTAACAATGCAAAAGTTTAGTGTTACTCTTGGAGTTTTAAGGAGAAAAACAATTCACTTTTTTTGTGAATGTTAAACAAGGAATTCACAATTCCTTGGTTTAATTTAATTTTGGAAGTATCTCTTTAAAAGCTAGTGCAGTTTGATACTGAAATTCTTGGTATGCACTGACTTTGATTTTCTCAGTTATCCCCACCCCTACCTCATCTATTTTAGAAAATATATCCAGAGATCTGCTTCTAATTATCATTAATGGAAATAGAAGGATTTTCTTTTAGGTTTACTTCCTAATACTTTTGGGACTACTGCATTTGATAATTTTTAACATCCCTACTTTATGAGTCCTTATATAATCCTACAGACAAGTTATTGTGGAAATTGTGTTCATTTATTTTTTCAGCCTCTGATTGCCTACAAGCACAGTAAGACTCCTTAGTCTATGTAGATTGTGAGTCACAGACATGCTACTTCGAGTTCACAGAGCTAATTTTTAGTAAATACCTGGGACAGTGATATGTTGAATAGGACATTTATCTTAGCATCAAATGCAGTTCAATCAGTTTTTGAGCATGATTAATGGACCCTCATAATAAACCAGTTCAGAAAGGTGAAAGAGATTTGTCCAAGGTTAGTGTTAGTTTAAATATGTCATACTTGCTGTGTGGAAGCACTCTATACAGATTGTCTCGCTGAAGTCGCGTGATTTCCATTTTATAGATGAGAAAGTCCGGCCCAGAATGTTTAAGCCACTTCCCAGTGGTAGAGCCGGATCCACCAGAGCAGTCTGGCCGTAGAGGGTACGTCTCAGCCCTGACCCTGCAGTGCTGACCCTCTTCATCCTCTTCCAGCTCCCACTTCACTGCTCTCACAACATCTCATCTCAGATCCCCCAGCTATGAATGAGGTTCATTTATTGCAGTTAATCTATGATCTGTGTTAACACTAAAAAGTGTAAAGCTTAAATTGGTGGTCTATCCACAGGTCATGGAATGAATAATTATTCCACATGGATATGTTTACTGGACATATCAACCACTGTAAATAAACATCGTACTTCTTCTAAATGAAACGAACTCAACCAAAGCCCCTTACTCTGCAAAACAGAGCTTGGGAACTGTGTCAACAGAGAGAAGTCACCTGACCCTCTGGAAACCAGCTGATAATCTCTAATGTTTCTAGTGTAGCCTGACATGAAATATTGGGTTCAAGCACAGTAAGACTCCTTAGTCTATGTAGACTGTGAGCCACAGACATGCTACTTCGAGTTCACAGAGCTAATTTTTAGTAAATACCTGGGACAGTGATATGTTGAATAGGACATTTATCTTAGCATCAAATGCAGTTCAATCAGTTTGAGCATGATTAATGGACCCTCATAATAAACCAATTCAGAAAGGAAACCAAACAGATTTTCCAAAAATTTTCTGAATTTCCAAAAATTCAGAAAAACAGATTGTTCAATGGATATTATGCAAGGAGAAGTCATACAAAAGAGAGAGGAGTCTTTCAAATGATAAAATACTAGAGTAACAACCTTATACTTCCTAAGGCCAGCGTCAGATATTTTTCTGGCTCCCACAGAATTCTCTGTATAAGTCCCTCATTCCTCAAAGTAACTAGATGGTGTGTCTGTTCCTTGCCATGTGATGATAACAGTTTCAATAATTGCCCTTACTCTCTTCCCAGAGTATTATTAAGAACAGATAAGGGGGCTTCCCTGGTGGCCTAGCTGTAAAGAACTCAGCTGCCAGTGCGGGAGACGTGGGTTTGATCCCTGATCCGGGAAGATCCCACACGCTGAGGAGCAACTGAGCCCACAAGCCACCACTTGAGCTGAGCTTTGCGGTCTAGAGCCCAGAGGCCTCAGCAGCTCAGTGCACATGCCATGGCCACGGATGCTCGTGCCTGGAGCCCACGCTCTGAAGCAAGGGAGGCCCCCTCGATGAGAACCCCACGCACCACAACTAGAGAGTCGCCCCTACTCACGGCAGCTAAGACCCAGCACCGCCAAAAATAAATGCATAAATAAAACTGCTTTCAGAAAGATAAGGAAGACAACATTTTAATGAAAAACATGATTTATAGAATTTCAGAATATGCTTTCAATTTGTAGAAAAGACCGAGGGCCGATAATTTTGTCCCTATCTACCAAAAGGTTCAGACACCTGCCCTCTGGGGCCGCTGGTTTCACCAGCTAATCTGTTTGTGACTTATCACAGGAGAGCGGCCCGCCACTGACTTACTGAAGCACCGTGGTTCTGGAGACCAGCCTGCTGCCGTACACGTGGTCCGCGCCTCACGTTTCCCAGTTGCAGTCGTATAACCAACCAAGCAGGAAAATGACAGATTTTGGTTTATGCTCATTGGAAAGTAATAACTTTCGAAAGTATAGTAATATTGGGCAATCCTTCCATTCTCCACACTAGGAAAACCACAGGGCTTCTCTGAAATGAGGAAACAATAAGCTGCACACTGAAAAATACATTTAAAACCACGCAATTTGTGAGGAAGTGACAATACATTTTAAAATTCAAAGTGTTTGCAGACACTGTAGCCAGTACTTACTTTCTATTACTTAATGTTTGAAGGTACTTTTGTGACAATACTTTTCAATCAGAATTAATCTGCTAGCAACCCCAGCACCCAATTGTCAGAATTAGTCTGGATAGCCCACTTCCTCAGAGAAGCTTCCCCTAACTTTGTCAAGCAGCATGTTCTAATAGAAATAGAACACAGCTGATATTTCTTTGTGTGAAAGAAGATTTTAGCCACACAATAATTACAAAGTTAGCTAGAATATTGCAATGTCTCACAGTACAGCTAATAGACAATTGTATCAGCGTTTTTTCCCTAATTAGACAGAAAAATAACAGGAAAATATTCATATAAAAATTATCTTCTACCAGAATTAAATGCATCAAATCAGATGTATTCTATTTCATAATTTTAATTGCAAAACCTCTTTTGGCAGAAAATTTGTAGTAAGCTATTCAACTAAAAGCAGTTGTGGATAATCTGCAGGCTGTTTTAGTCAACAAATTCCCTCCGGTGTTTTAAAAGAGCATTATGGCTGTGGTTTCCTGCTCTGTGTATTCCTCTTGCTGATACTCAGTGACCTGCCTGGCCTTTCATCCCTGCAGCCCGAGAACACCATGAACTAAAGGGCCCACACTTGTGCACTGCCCGCCTCACTCACACTCACCTCAAGGCATGAGGCAGTCTGGGCAGGAAGATTTCTAACAGGGAGTCCGCAGGTACCGTTTTCTGGAAAGTCCCGATTAAGCCCTCTGTCCCTAATGAGTGTCACTAAGCCCTACTTTCATTCTCAGAAGTGTCCTTGTTTACATATTCAATCGTTTATTCCTCTTGCTGATACTCAGTGACCTGCCTGGCCTTTCATCCCTGCAGCCCGAGAACACCATGAACTAAAGGGCCCACACTTGTGCACTGCCCACCTCACTCACACTCACCTCAAGGCATGAGGCAGTCTGGGCAGGAAGATTTCTAACAGGGAGTCCGCAGGTACCGTTTTCTGGAAAGTCCCGATTAAGCCCTCTGTCCCTAATGAGTGTCACTAAGCCCCACTTTCATTCTCAGAAGTGTCCTTGTTTACATATTCAATCGTATGGTCCTACTAATTATCTGTACTACCTAATGTTTCCAATCAAGGGCTTCCCAGGTGGTGCAGTGATTAAAAAAAAAAAAAAAATCCACTTGCCAGTGCAGGAGATGCAAGAGATGTGGGTTCAGTCCCTGGGTTGGGAAGATCCCCTGAAGGAGGAAATGGCAACCCCCTCCAGTATCTTTCAACCAAAGAATAAATTAGGATAAAAATCAAGGCATCAAGAATCAAAAATCTTGCTGATGGTTTGTTCTTTTTTAAATTTCCCACATTAAGCTCTCACTGTAAGGACAGAGAATTAAAATTATATAAGCTTAGCAGTGTTAGGAATGGATTCTAGTCTAAAACTAGAATTAAGGTTAACTTGACTTCAAATGGTGATACTTTTAGCCTAAAATATCCTTTAACGTATTTATATCCTGGTCTCTATGCCCTCAAAACTAGAGATACTAAAGGCTTTTTTTTTTTTTTTTGGTCTTGTTTTGGATTTCTAAGTTATGTTATTTTAGGAATAGTTTAATAATTTTTCCCAAAGCAAAAAGTTTGTCTAAATATTATAACATTTTATAAGACTCTTTTTTTATAATATTGATACATAAAAATGAAAAACTATATTCAAATTTCAAGAGAAGTAATGTTAGAATTCCCCTTTATAATTTTTAGAGAATAAAGAATATTAAAAATTAGTTTTACCTTCTGCATGGAGTTCTCCTGAGATGATTAATATGATAAACAAAGCCAAGCCTTTTGACTTCATCTTCTGTGGTGTGTTTTATAGAGGTTTTAACCATTCAAAAGTACTTAGTGACTCCTCATTAAGTACACAATACTTCTCATGGGAAAAAGTTAATTATTCACAACATCTGTCTAAGTCCCTTTGTAACAACCTTTATAATTGATTTAAAATAGCTTAGGATAATACTGAAAATACCCAGCCATGTTAATGGACAGTAGTTTTCATGCCACAGACCAATTAGAACATGATCACCAATAAGGGCAACAGTAAGAAAAGCAAAATAATTAACCCAGGCTGCATAAAAAGCAGGCTATGTTTTCAACTTTAATTTCCCACTGTAGGTCCATGGAGTAAAGTTCACTGGTCACCATTGATTTCTTCACCACCATTGATTAATTGACGGGTTGAACTTAGGTCTGTGAGTTAATGAATCCGATATGAAAATCGTGTTGTATAGACGGAGCTGCTAAAGGGAAAAGTGGCCTTGTTTGGAGTGGTGATAGAATATTATGATTGCTTGTAAAGTCTCATGCTGAGAGAGTTTGTATCCTGTGGCAGGTGATGAGACAAGCAGTGTGCTGAACTGTCATTTATGAGGAATGCTTTGAGAGTCCGTATATACCAGGACATGTTTTAGTCTTGCGTTTGTAGTGTCAACTCCAAATTTGCACTTGCTGTTTGGCACTTGGCATTTGCCCTCTATTTCCACAAGGACTGAATCCTGTGCTGCTGCAGGGGCTGACTTGCAACACTCCTGGGAGGGAGCTCAGGGTGGAGAGCAGAAATGAGGCACTCAGTGCTCTGGGAAAACTGGCAGAGCACATTGGTCAGACTGTTAGATGTTTTCAAGAGTTCATTTTATGAGCCCAATTCTTGTATCGCCTCATATATAGGCGTACACTGAGATCCTTCATGGTGCCATCTACTTGTGACTAGCAGAAGCTTTCTGCAAAAAATATAGGCCTGATTGCATGCACTCTCGCTTCACCAAAAATCACATATATCCTCACCTTCCTTGCTACCTGTTCGAAGCAGCTTCTCGGAACTATCTGAGATGCTGTCTCCTGGGCTGCAGTCCTCACTTTGCCCCAATAAAACTTAACCCGCAACCCCTACATTGTGCATTTTTTAAAGTCAGCAATACCAGTAAAAAGAAGAAAGAAAAAAAGATTCTCATGACTGCCCTCATGGAGTTTACATTCTAAAGGGCTTTAGTTTAAACTACAAAATAATACTGTGAGGTGGGAAGTCCTATTATTTCAATTTTGGAAATTTTATTTAAAATGCAATAGGAAAGTGCATGAACCATTTCTACACAGATCAACAGAGTCTCACTAGCTGAACATACCTGTGAACCTGCACCCAGAACAAGAGACAGGTTGCCCCATCCCTCTGATTCCCTCCCACCCCAGGTCACTGCCAAGGTCCACTCCCAGGATAAGCGCAATTTTGACTTCTAATAGCATAGGTCAGTTTTGCCTGGTTTTATTTTGTGATGGCTGTTGTACATACATGCTCAGTCATGTCTGACTCTTTGCAAATCCATGGACTTTAGCCTGCCAGGCCCATCTGTCCAAGGGATTTTCCAGGTAAGAATATTGGAAACAGGGTGCCATTTCCTGCTCCAGGGAATCTTCCAGCCCAAGGATCGAACCCTCACCTCTTGTGTCTCCTGTGTTGAGCAGGCAGATTCTTAACTGCACCACCTCAGAAGCCCCCAGATTTATTCTACATATATGAAATCCTAGAGTAGTGTTTTAAAAAATATCTGGCTTCTTTCATTTAACATTCTGCTTGTGAGATTCACCCTGGTCTGGGGCTATAGTGAATAACTCCTTCCCTAAGTAGTTTCCACTTTGCTAATGTGACACGGATTACCTACCCATTCTACTCTTCCTGTACATTTAAGTGACTTCCAATTAAGGTATAAAGATGGCCTCTGCTTATTTTGTTTATTTTTTAATTTTTAAGTTTCAAACATAACCTCCCCCACTAGATTCTACCATCAACATTTTATTATACTTATAAAATCATGTCTTTATTCATCTATCCACCTGTCTTTGTTTGACACATTGAAAAGTAAATGGTATTTGTGTGTGCTCCTCTAAAATATAAAGCAAATTTATCATTAATTCTACTCAGCAGTTTTGCAGATTATTTTTTGACTTGAAATTTACAAAGAAATGTAGGAATTTTAAGTGTACATTCTGAGTCTTGGGCAAATCAAATATTGTGTACCTCAAACCCTGAAATAAAGAGCATCTTGAAATGTGGAGGATGGAGGTTGTTGAAGAGCGAACATCTGCATGCTGACAGCAAGGCTATGAATCAGGGTGGGTTTTCACTCAAAAGCCGCCTGCACGTGAGGGAAGCAGATGGCTGCTGCCTGTCCAGGAGGTCATCACCTACTTTAGAGGAGAGAGGACACACGTAGCATTGAGAGAGCTTGTAGGAAAGTGGTCATGCCACAGAGATAGCCTCAGAGGAAGTAACAGTAGAAGGGAGACACTGAGTAACCTATGTCTTCAATTGCCGGGGTCCAGCCCCAGTGGATCCACAGTGATTCACAGGGGAGATGGATAGGTGAGGAAAAACTTATTTATTTAGAGATTTAAGATTAGATTAGGAAGAAATAGTATAGTAGGAAATTTAGGTGGAGAAAAGAGGCTAAATAACTTGATTTACAGGGAAAACCAATACAACTTTGAGACAAGAAGTTTGCACCATCTACATTAGGCCACCGGTGCCCACTTGAATATCAAAGGGTGCTCCGCCTAAGGCTCCCTTTCACATGGGTCTTAGAAGCCAGGGTAAGTAAGTAGATATGGTGAGCCTCCTGGTTCCAGATGGGAATTCAGCCGGAAAAGGGAAGAAAAGAATGACGTGGGGGAGCCCAGCATCAGTGCAAGACTCGAGACTTTATTTTCAAAATCAGCTTACATACCCCAAGTTGTACATAAAGAAATAATGGAACACGCAGAGTTATGCGGGGCAGCAGTCCTGACCCTCACGGAGACCAGGCTTTCTTTTTGCATCAGTTCACTCAGTTCAGTCGCTCAGTCGTGTCTGGCTCTTTGCGACCCCATGCATCGCAGCACGCCAGGCCTCCCTGTTCATCACCATTTCTTGGAGCTCAATCAAACTCACGTCCATCGAGTCTGTGATGCCATCCAGCCATCTCATCCTCGGTCGTCCCCTTCTCCTCCTGCCCCCAATCCCTCCCAGCATCAGAGTCTTTTCCAATGAGTCAACTCTTCGCATGAGGTGGCCAAAGTACTGGAGTTTCAGCTTCAGCATCATTCCTTCCAAAGAAATCCCAGGGCTGATCTCCTTCAGAATGGACTGGTTGGATCTCCTTGCAGTCCAAGGGACTCTCAAGAGTCTTCTCCAACACCACAGTTCAAAAGCATCAATTCTTCGGTGCTCAGGTTTCTTTACTGTCCAACTCTCATATCCAAACATGACTACTGGAAAAACCATAGCTTTGACTAGACGGATCTTTGTTGGCGAAATAATGTCTTTGCTTTTTAATATGCTGTCTAGCTTGGTCATAGCTTTTCTTCTAAGGAGTTAAGTGTCTTTTAATTCCATGGCAGCAGTCACCATCTGCAGTGATTTTGGAGCCCCCCAAAATAAAGTCTGTCACTGTTTCCATTGTTTCCCCATCTATTTGCCATGAAGTGATGGGACCAGACTCCATGATCTTTGTTTTTTGAATGTTGAGTTTTAAGCCAGCTTTTTCACTCTCTTCTTTCACTCTCATTGAGAGGCGCTTTAGTTCCTCTTCACTTGCTGCCATAAGGGTGGTGTCATCTGCATATCTGAGGTTATTGATAGTCTTCTCAGCAATCTTGATTCCAGCTGTGCTTCATCCAGCCCAGCATCTCACATGGTGTACTCTTACAGATAAGTTAAATAAGCATGGTGATGATATACAGCCTTGATGTACTCCTTTCCCAATTTTGAACCAGTCCATTGTTCCATGTTCGGTTCTAACTGTTGCTTCTTGGCCTGCATACAGATTTCTCAAGAGGCAGATAAGGTGATCTGGTATTCCCATCTCTTGAAGAATTTTCCACAGTTTGTTGTGATCCATGCAGCCAAAAGATTTGGTGTAGTCAATAAAGCAGAAGTAGATGTTTTTCTGGAACTCTCTTGCTTTTTTGATGATCCAGTGGATGTTGGCAATTTGATCTCTGGTTCTCTGCCTTTTCTAAATCCAGCTTGAACATCTGGAATTTCACTGTTCATGTACTGTTGAAGCTTGGCCTGGGGAATTTTGAGCTTTACTTTGCTAGTGTGTGAGATGAGTGCAATTGTGCGGTAGTTTGAGCGTTCTTTGGCATTGCCTTTCTTTGAGACTGGGATGAAAACTGACCTTTTCCAGTCCCATGGCCCCTGCTATGTTTTCCAAATTTGCTGCCATATTGAGGGCAGCACTTTAACAGCATCATCTTTTAGGATTTGAAATAACTCAGCTGGAATTCCATCACCTCCACTAGCTTTGTTCCTAGTGATGCTTCCTAAGGCTCACTTGACTTCGATTAGGAATGCATAGATAAAAATTTCCGAAAATGTAAAAGTATTGCTTTTATTTGCAAAAATCATAGTTTGTAACATTATGTATGTATATATTTAAAACTAAATTAAGAATGTCACTCTATTGTTATCATGGCATCTACTGAAATTTTGGGTTAATTACAGGTAACAAGACAGTGAATTTGAAATTTACCTAACTTCACCAGTAATAAACTCACCCAACATAGAAGTATATTGGAAATAATACATTTATAGTCTTTCTTTAATATAGTGTAATCTTTCTTCTGGGCTTCCCTCGTGGGTCAGTGGTAAAGAATCTGCCTGCCAATGCAAGATACCTGGGTTCAATCCCTGGGTCGGGAATTCCCACAGAGAAGGGAAAGGCTACACTCCAGTATTCTTTCCTGAAAAATTTCATTGACAGAGGAGTCTGGCAGGCTATAGTCCATGTGGCCACAAAGAGTCTGTTATAGCTGAGTGACTAACACACTCAAGATACACCTGCAAACTGCATCTCAAGTCTAACCACTCCTCATAGCCTCCACTGCTGTGGTCAAACATGGTCAAATGTGGTCACCTCTAACCCAGACTAGGGTTTCCCAGGTGTCACACTGGTAAAGAATTTGACTGCCAATACAGGAGACTCAAGAGACTCAGGTTCGAACCCTGAGTTGGGAAGATCCCCTAGAGGAGGAAATGGCAACCCACTCCAGTATGCTTGCCTAGAAAATTCCACAGACAGAGGAGTTTGGTGGGCTATAGTCCATGGTGTGGCAAAGAGTCAGACAAGAGTGAGCACATCACACACACACACACACACACACATACACACACACACACACAACTCAGACTAAGGAGACAGCCTCCTATCTGGTCTCTCTGCTTCCCTGGCTTTATAAATTAAAAGGTAAGCCCTTAAAGAATATGATTTGTTAAAATTAAATTTTGAAATGCAATTTGAATTTTTATAAAACACTTACTTTCTTCTCTCAAGACGCTCTGGGCATCCCTGGGCTGACCCTGCAGTGGACATGCCACACCAGGAACAGGGCCTCTGAACGAACTGCACGGTGGGGCCTGGAACCAACAACACGACAAGAACAGCAAGACAAAAAAGAGGCTGGAAGAGGAAGAAAGGAATTCAACAACATTAAAAATGACAGCGATGGCTAGTAGTTGAATATTTTGTCGCAGGCACTGTCAGAGTCCTGTATCTTAGGTCATTTCATGCAGTCAGCACTTAAGCTGTTTATTACGGCTGTTATTGGAGATATCCTGAACTGCAGAAACTTTAGTTCTGGTACTGTTCATTTAAAAGTGTAACAATTTTACTTTATTTCTAAAGCTTTGGGTTTTCCAAAAGTAGCTTTTGGAGATTTGGGGTTTTTCAAAAATATCTTTTGGAGATTTTGAACCCTGACATTCAGGATTCAAGGTAAAACTTCATTTTTGTCTCATCTTGAGAAGATTGTGAGTTCACATCAAAGAACTTCCATTTGATGATGGTGACAATTAACATATTTGCTGAGATATACATATACACATGCCATGGTATCTTTTACACACTGACTTGGGGATAGAACTGAATTAATTTACCCTGATTCTAGATCCTAATTTGGTCTATAATTATCATTTATGAAAGAATTTGGACTTACAATTGTCCAGTGAATCTCATGCACACATTTTGATTCCAAATACAGTCTTTAAATAATTTTTTACAAATATATTTGGTGAAAGACTCTCCACTAATTCTGCTTATTAGCTGCACAGCTACTATTCACCCCCCTCAAAAAAAGTCTGGACTTAGAAAATGTCCTTGACTGTATGATGTTCAAAGTTGAAGAATAGTTGGGATAAGAATAACTTTACTGTTCTCTTTAATTTGGCCATTAACATTATCTGTGGAGTCAAAGGAAGTTTCAGTTATGACTTTCTCATTAAAATCAAAATCTCTCAAAAGATTGGGGACATGTTATTTAGCAGATTTGAATTATAAACATTACTTAGGTGTATGTTTTGGGGGCTGCAAAGGTATTTAATTTTTAGTTTGTCTATTTCCTTTTTTAGGGCATGACAAAATGTAGTACTATTCTTTTCTTCCTTAAGTAAAAGTGCTAGTCACTCAGTTGTGTCCCAACTCTGTGACCCCATGGACTGCAGCCAGACAGGCTCTTCTGTCTATGGGATTCTTCAGGCAAGAATACTGGAGTGGGCTGCCTTTTAATTCCCAAGAGAATCTTTCCCACCTTCAGCAATTGCTCCCTCCCACCTCCCCGCCAAGGATGGAACTCCTGTCTCTAGCATTGCAGGCAAATTCTTTACTGTCTGGAGCTTCCCTGATAGCTCAGTTGGTAAAGAATCATCCTGCAATGCAGGAGACGCCCTGGAGAAGGGAAAGGCTACGGACTCCAGCATTCTTGGGCTTTCCTGGTGGCTCAGCTGGTAAAGAATCTGCCTGCAATGTGGGAAACCTGGGTTCGATCTGTGGGTTGGGAAGATTCCCTGGATAAGGGAAAGGCCACTCACTCCAGTATTCTGGCCTGGAGAGTCCGTGGAGTCGCAAGAGTCGGTCACGACTGAGCGGCTTTCACTTCACTTTACTATCTAAGCACTTGGCTCTGGCGGTCTTCGCTCCCAGCAGCAACGCCCCCGGTGCCAGGTCGCACCGAGGCCTCCGGGTCCGTCGGGATGCTCCGAGCGGCCTCCAAAGGAACGCGCACCGCGTCCCCTCGAGGAGCTGCGGGGATTGAGAGAGAATTTGCCCCTTCTCCTCGGATCGCCGAGTCCCAGGAAGATAACCGGGCCAAGAGACTCAAACTGCAAGGAGGAGCTAACGGTTCAGGGGGACCTACCAGTGTAAAATTCCCGCCTCCACCAATGGGCGCGCCCGGTACCGCCCACCTTCGAGTGGAGCCAATCAACGAGCAGCATCGTCAGCCAATGAGGAGACGTCACCTTACTGAAACTTGGCGCGTCGCTCTCCCTGAGGAGGCAGTCCGGGCGGCGGGGTCTCCGGGCCTCTGAGGTCAGGGAGGGGCTTAGGTTTGGAATTCGCTTTTCGGTTTTGTGAACAGGTTGGTTGATGGTAAAGCATCTGCCTATTATGCCGGAGACCCAGGTTCAATCCCTGGGTCGGGAAGATCTCCTGGAGAAGGAAATGGCAACCCATTCCAGTCCTCTCGCCTGGAAAATCCCATGGACGGAGGAGCCCGTAGGCTACAGTCCATGGGGTCGCAAAGAGTCGGACACGACTGAGTGACTTCACTTTGGTTGAAGGGAAGAGAGTCACAGCTCTTCCACCGGAAATGCAGCTGTCTTGGCGGTTGCCGGCACAGTCATTCCCTCACAGTACTTTGAAGGAGATCAACGTACTCGCCCGGGATCCCTCCGCCACTTCCTGGGCCCAAAAGGGAGAAAACGAGGAAAATGAAAATTAAATGTGCAGTTAGTGTGGACGTGCTGATGATGTCAGGGCGTGGTGTCGGTGCAGCGGCTCAGTAATTTACCTGCTGGTTCTTACCTCGCGATTCTGGGAGCAAAACCAGGTAAACAAACAAAACCCGAGATTCCGCGTATTCCTAAGCGGTGGTCTTGACGGGCATTGGCCCTCGACAGATAACGCCTCGGTTTTCACTTTAACTGTAGATGTCTGATAGTAATGATTGTAGACTGCACGTTACTCCCTGCCAGGGGGTGTGTTCCGCCCTGCACGGATTCCTCTCCGCCCTCCCTTCCACCCTGGCGGGAAGGGACCGTGATTCGCGGTTCACAGAAGAGCGAGGCCGCCGCGTCCAGCCAGCTGCGAGTGGCGAGGCCAGCAGGGCACCGGCGGTGCGGCTCCCCTTGCTGTCCCCGCTGCCTGCGCTGCCTCTAAAGACCGGAGACTAAAAAATAACCTGTGGATGTGCGTACAGCCACACAGAATACATGAAAAGAAAACTCCCTGAGTGGAAAACCAAAATGAGGAAAGTGAGGTCGGACATTGTATTCACTGACACCCAATTGGACCTGATGTTGAACCCTGTTAGCTTAACAACACTTACCCAAAAATTTTTATAGAGGTGTGTTTGAATCCTTTAGGACTGATTCACAATGAGAACACTGCATGCTAAGTCGCTTCAGTTGTGTCCGACTCTTTGTGACCCTATGGACCACAGCCCCCAGGCTCCTCTGTCCATGGGATTCTCCACGTGAGAATACTGGAGTGAGTTGCCATTTCCTTCTCCAGGAGATCTTCCTGACCCAGGGATCTAACCTGTGTTGCCTGCTTTGGCAGGCGGATTCTTTACCACTAGTGCCACATGGACAATACTTACTCAAAAATGTTTTATAAAGGTATTTTTGAATCCCTTAGGATTGATTCTCAATGAGAACACTAATTTTTAAGCAAAATGTTAATGTGAACGACGATAACTTTCTAATACACTAAATTTATGTGTATTATTTCACACTGCAATGTTATTGATCACATTAACACTGCAAATATAAGCCCTCTTAAGCTCAAGTCACTGAAATGTTTGTTCAACTCTTTTTAACATGGTAGGAACTAACCAGCTACTTGTGGCCTGTGGTTTACTTTAAACCCTTTCTATGATGGACGAGGTAGTATTATCGTTTCTGAAGTAAATGTATTTTCTGAATCTGGAGGCTGTACGTCCCCATGAACAACAGAATGCTTCTAGAACCAAAGAATTCGTGGTGGTTTTCAAAATGTGTCTAAAAAGTCTTAGCCATTCCTCTTTTCATTCAAGAGAGAAAGTAATTTGTGTCTTTGGGTGGTGTTGACTTAGGGATTCACAATGGCAGAAGTGACATGCTGTCTCTTCCTAGATTAGGTTATAAAAGCCTGCAGCTTAAATCCTGCCTGTGTTCTCACTCTTTCTTCTTATTTTTTCTTGAGAGTAGCCAGCTGCCCATCACCGGGCAGTCCTGTGGAAAGAGGCCATGTGGGGAGAACCTGGGCCCGAAAGTGAGCTCGGAGGTGAAGCTTGCTCCAGCACAGTCTCTGGAGACCTCACTGCCATGAACTTTGACCTCAGCCCCCGAGGGAGATCTTGAGCCAGAGCCACCAGCTTAGCCACTAGACTCCTGACCTGTCAGGTAATAAATGTCTGTTGTTCTAAGTGGCTACAGTTTGTTATAGAGCAGTGGAGAATTAGGTGTCCCACACAGCACCACAAATAGTGACAGTTGTACTTCATCTTTTCCAATTCGGATGCCCTTATTATGTTGATAAATGTTCCCTCTATAACCACTTTGTTGAGTTGTTTTTTTTTTTTTAATCATAAATAGTTGCCTACAGACTAAAGAAATTTTTAATGAATTTTATTTGTGCCTGGCATTCTGAGCTATTAGGACAATTATAAAACAGTCTTGCTTTTTCTCCTTTTGCTTCTACAAACTTTATATATGTAAAATAAGTTAGGCCCCACAGCTTTCCTACTTCTTAATGTGCTCAGTCACTCAGTTGTGTCCAACTCTTTTGCAACCCCATAAACTGTGGCCCACCAGGCTTCTCTGACCATGGGATTTTCCAGGCAAGAGTACTGGAGTGGGTTGCCATTTACTTCTTAATCACTTTAGTCAATGCAGTCTTAGGTTATTAAGAAGTAAATGGCAACCCACTCCAGTACTCTTGCCTGGAAAATCCCATGGTCAGAGAAGCCTGGTGGGCCACAGTTTATGGGGTTGAGGTTAGGAGGTAAGACTGAATGTTTTGATCCTCTGATCATAAGGTTGGTTCTGCCAGCCAAAACTGGCAGCCAGCCCCTAGTTTTAGGGGCTTTCCCAAAGTCACCTCGTTAACATAGCAATTTACACATTTATCACTCTCAGCACTTAGAAAAGATCATATGATCATTGCAGTAGATGCAGAAAAAGCATTTAACAAAATTCCACATATATTTATGTTATGCTAGTGTTTAGAGCTGCGAAGCATGAACCTTGTAGGGAGACTAAATGTATGAGAAATAGTTTGGTCATCTGATGTCAAATTATACATACATTTTTATAAATCACAATTTCACAGAAGGAAACTCTTCTGAACTCATTTTAAGAGGCCAACATTATTCTGATACTAAGACCAGATAATGACACCACAGGAAAAGAAAATTGTAGGCCAATATCCCTGGTGAATATAAATATAACAATTTTCAGTAAAATACTAGCAAACTGAATTTATCAACACATTAAAGGATCATAGGCTGTGATCTGCTGCTGATGCTCAGGTAGCTTTTATTCCAGGGATGTGGAAATGGTTCAACATTCACTAACCACTGTGATATAACATAGTAACACAACGAAGCATAAAGATCATTGCAATAGTTGTAGAAAAAGCATTTAACAAAATTCCACATCCATTTATGTTAATGCTATCAATAAAGTGGGTGTACAGGGAACAGCCATACATGGCACAACTAATATTTAATGATGAAAAGCTGAAAGTATTTTTGTCTGTCATCAGGAAGGACAAGGATACCCACTAAAAGAGTTCCTGGACCCCATTCCACTGTGGTTCTGTGCCTGTGTAAAGCCTTTCTAACACCAGCAAGCAGTTCCCAGATGCCGGCAGGGTATCCAAGAAATCAATTTAATTGTGACACTATCCAGAGATAAAATCAGATTCCACAGGTAAAGGGCTAATTCCCATAAGCTACCCTATACTTCAGACACTAGTTATAACCCAGTTTGTTATCTGTGCTTCTGACCAACTGCTTCAAACTGGAGGTTCCTACAACCTCCTCCAGCTCAGGATGCCAGTCAGGGTCCAAGTTGTCACATGTACTTCTGACTGACTGGCTATAAATCAGAGGTTCCCATTTTCCCCTCCTTGGGTTTGATTAATTTACTAAATGGCTCACTCACTAGATTATCAGCTTATTACAAAAGACATTAAAGACTACAAATCACAAGCCAGATGAAGAGATCAAAACCATAGTGAGATGTCACCTTACACCTGCCAGAAAGGCTGTTGTTAAAAAGACAAAGTTACCAAGTGTCAGCAGGGGTATGATGGAGAAGGGAAATGGCAACCCACTCCAGTATTCTTGCCTGGAGAATCCCAGGGACAGGGAAGCCTGGTGGGCTACTGTCTGTGGGGTCACACAGAGCTGGACACGACTGAAATGACTTAGCAGCAGGGGTATGAAAAGGGAAACCTCAAACGCTTTTGGTAGAATGTAAACTGGTTTACTGGTTGGACTTCCCAGGTGGCGCTAGTGGTAAAGAACCTGCCTGTCAGTGCAGAAGTAGCGGGTTTGATCCCTGAGTCAGGAAGATCCCCTGGAGGAAGGTGTGGCAACCCACTGCAGTATTCTTCCCTGGAAAATCCCATGGACACAGAAGTCTGGCAGGCTGCATTCTGTGGAGTCACAAGGGGTCCAACACGACTGAAGCAACTTAGCACACACACAAACTGGTTCAGCCACTATGGTAAAGAGTATGGAAGTTCCTCAGATAATTAAAAATGGAGCTACTATATGATCCAACAATTCCACTTATACAAAGAAAATGAAAACACTAACTCAAAAAGATACATGCACCCCAGTGTCCACTACATTATTTACAGTAGCAAAGATATGGAAGCAACCTAAGTATTCATAGATGGCAGAATGAATAAAGAGAATGTGGTGTATGTATTCAGAGAAATATTATCCAGCCTTAAAAAGATGAAATTTGCCATTTGTGAAAACATGGATGGACCTTGAGGACATTATGCTAAATGAAATGTCAGAGAAAAACAAAGAACATATGATCTTACTTACATGTAGAATCAAAAACAAAACCATAAAAACAAATAAATAAACCAACCAAAAACTGAGCTTAAGGATACCAAGGGTTGATTAGTGGTTGCCAGAGTCTGGAGATGGAATAGGGAGTTGGGCAAAATGGGTGAAGAAAAAGTTAAAACTTTCAGTTGTGGGGAAAAAAAAGTCATTGGGATGTAACATACCGCAGGTAAGCACAGCTAATAATGTGTTAATATATTTTAAAGTTGTAGACAATAGATCTTAAAATTTCTTATCACAAGAAAAAAGTTTTTATAACTATAGTGATAGATATTTAAACAAAAGAGTAACAAAGTATTACCTTAAAATATTTTTACTTTATATCTTTATTTTAATCTTTCAGTGTTCATATTTTTGTAGAAATTTGAAATGTTTCTAATCAACTGATTTTTTCATTGGAATACAATTGCTTTACAGTATTGATTTCTGCTGTACAACAAAGTGAAACCACTGTATGTTTACACATATCCCCTCCCTCCCCCCAACCCACTTTATCCCACCCATCTCAATTGTCACAGAGCACCAGATGGAGCTTCCTGTGCTATACAGCAGGTTCCCACTAGCTACCTGTTTTGCCCATGGTATGTATATATGTCCATCCTAATCTTCCAATTTAGTCTACCTTCCTCTTCCCCCACTGTGTACACATTTGTTCATAACTGTGTCTCTATTCCTGCCCTGCAAGGAGGTACATCTGTACCATTTTTCCTAGATTCCACCTATATGCATTAGTATGTGATGTTTTTTCTCTTTTTGACTTACTTCACTCTGCATGACAGACTCAAGCAACTGACAAAAGGATTCATCTCTAAAATATACAAGTAGTTCATGCGACTCAATATCAAAACAACAAACAACCCTATCAAAAAATGGGCAGAAGACCTAAATAAACCTTTATTCAAAGAAGACATACATGTATTCAAAGAAGACATACACGGAAGAGGCACATGAAAAGATGCTAAGCGTCACTAATTATTAGAGAAATGCCAATCAAAACTGCCATGAGTTATCACCTCACACCAGTCAGAGAAGCCATCATCAAAAAATCTACAGATAAGAAATGCTGGAGAGGGTGTGGAGAAAAGGGAACCCTCTTGCGCTGCTGTTACGAGTGTAAATTGATACATCCTTATGGAGAACACTATGGAGCATCCTTTAAAAGGTAAAAATAGAACTACCATATGACCCAGCAATTCCACTGCTGGGATATCCTTGAGAAAACTAGGGACTTAAATTTTTATAACTTAAAATGACATATGTACTCCAGTGTTCATTGGAGCACTGTTTACAATAGGCCAGACATGGAAGCAACCTAGATGTGTATCAACGGATAAATGGATAAAGAAGATGTGGTACAAAAACACAGTGGAATATTACACAGTCATAAAAAGAAATGAAATCTAATTACTAATCTAATAAACTAGATCTAATGACCAATGTAGGTATGACACACAGGTTTTTACGTGTTTGTGAAATGATATTATGAAGATGGAGATAAGCATTTTTTATGAAATAAAGTCTCAGGAAACTTCAAAAGTTATGGAGAATATTTTAGAAAGTTAGAATGATGGAAGGAAGGAGGCACTGAAGTGATTCATCTAATTTCTTCCCAAAGATGTTTTATACATAGGACATGTAGCATCTTGACTTTCCAAGTGTTAAAGTGCTTTTAAGAAGCGATTAGTTGATGATCACCTGGATTATAATTGCGCCATCCACATAATATTTAACACAAATTCTAATTTACTTGATAAAATGAGAATTGGATTAATAATGAAAAGTTCAGTTTTATGACTGCATTTTAACCAGTGTTTCATTCACAATGAGGATACACCACTTTTCCTTCTTGACAGGTTGTTCGAAACGTATGTTTTGGTGTCGTTGGGCGGTATCCATATTTACACGTAAATTCGATAGTGTCATCTGTTCTAGTATAAAGTTTTTTAGCATTTCTCCATTTTAACTGTATGTTATGTTGTTTCATCATTGCTTCTGAAATTACACATGCATCTGAAGTTAAAAAGAAACATAGAACATTAAGTAGTATACAAATATATCACTCAGGATTTTAGACTCCCAAGTAGAATCTTCTACACTGAATTCCAGGATTTCATTCTCAAAACCTTTTCCAAGCCAACTCACTGAAAATCCATTATGCAGATTCCAATTAATGATATTAAAATGAGGTACTATGTTTAATTTATTCAGTGTTATAATGAGGGATTCATGAAGTCAATATCACATTGAGTTTATATTAAATAATCCTTCATTGCTATGATTCCTTGAACAAGAGTTTTTCAAACTTTATTTTCTCACATATTATTATCTGTTAGTCATGCATTCAATAGAATTATTGTTAATCCATAGAATTTCTATTCTAAACAGCAAAATATTATACCAATTACACTGATTTTCCCGGGAACCACGAGAAGATGAAAGTATTACCTAAGCACTTTGGTGGTTCTGACCACTCTCCATTCCGACACACTACGTGTCTGTCTCCCTGAAGTACATAGTAGGCCTGGCACTGGTACTCAACAGCCGATCCTGGAGGATATTGTGGTAATGGAAATGAGACAGTGTCTCCATTGTCTATTTGTGGAGGAGGCCCACATCTTCCTTGAGGGTCTAAAAACATAATTTGACTTATTGAGAAACCAAAGAAAAACAGAGGTTAAAGAAAACAAACAAAAATATACCGCAATATGTAATATCAGGATTTATGATTTCTGATGACAGAAATGATTCATTTAAGGGATTTTAATCACTTAAACTGAGAGTCAAATTTTAAGGCCTTCCTTTCACCCCATGTGAAAGCATATATTAGTCATTAACAAACATGTCTGCTTTGTGGTATTCTGGTACTTAAAAATATTTTCCTTAATGAATGTATGCTAGAAAGATGGATTGCTACCATAAACAAAGGCAGTTTCTTGGTCTTAGGTATTAAGCATACTGCAATGGCCATTGAATCTTTAATAATTTTAAAAATTGATTTTCATTTTTTTTCCAAGAGAAACATCAACTTCTTAAATAAAATTCAAGGAATTACAAATGTGTATAATGTGAAGGGAATTTCAGGCGTTCTGACTGGACAAAATGAGAAGGGAACATTTTTGCTTATTTCTTCTGCTACATATTCCCTCTGTTAACTAAAAATCCTGAACAGAATTATAAAAACCAGCATAAGAGGCTGTGAAGAGTGTAGAAAAGAAGTAGATTGTTCTAGGACCCTGGGACTCGAGGATCCTGAACAGAACTATAAAAACCAGCATGAGAGGTTGTGAAGAGTGTAGAAAAGAAGTAGATTGTTCTGGGACCCTGGGACTCGAGGAGTCACAGTGCACTGGTGGTGGGAGCTTTCTCTTTGCTTTGTGTGTATCAGGACCAGGACTGAGACTGCAACCCAGAAACCATCTCTCATTCAGGCAAAATCAACAAAAAGGCCACAAGAAGGTTCTGCTTTCTTTAGGCACAGGCCCAGGAAAGAATCAGCTTAGCAAGGCAGAGACTTTTTTTACATAGTATAGGACTTAGTCTAGAAAAACTTCACAGAGGAAACCTAGGACTAACCCTCTCTTCACCTTGATCAACAGGCGCCTTTGCTGAGTCTAGACTTTTTACCCACTCTGGAAGAGAACAAGATGCCTGTCCTTGTGTTTGAACTGCACCCTGGGGGTTTCATGGTCTCCTGGAACCTGGATCTTGCATCTGCCGTAGTTACTTTTGTGGATAGATGCTAAATTTTTATTATTGAAGGTGGGATACCAGGAGGAGCATCTTATCCTTTATCTTGCCGACATCACTCTAACCTCTGTGCTATTTTTGTCTGTATTTCATAATTGTTCTCTTCTTTCTGTTTGGAATTTCTTGTTTCTAATAATGTTGTATATTCTCTCACTATTTTATTAATCTTTGTTTAGCAGATTGCTTCTGCTTCCTTTCTTCAATTAATAATAATTCAATCACATTACAGTTTTTTTAATACCTATATGTTTGGTTTGCAAATGCTCATTTAAAAAAAAATTTATTCTATATCAGAGCACAGCTGAGTAGAAATGCCGTCTAGTTTCAGGTGTTCAGTAAAGTGACTCAGTTATACATATACATGTATCTTTTCCTGGAAATTTTTTTTTATTGCAGTATAGTTGATTTGCAATGTTGTGTTAGTTTCAGGTGGAAAGCAAAGTGAATCTCTTATACATATATCAACTCTTTTTTAGATTTATTTCCCATAATCACCCAATAAAGGTGATTTTTAAAAATTGTTCAAATCACCTCTATTCAGATTTGCATTACATACAATAAAATCCACGTGTCAGCCAATGATGTGACAATGTGTAACTGTCACACACCCAACCAACTAGAGGCAGTTTTCTTCTCCCTTTACAATTCTGCTATTCCATTTCTACTCCACCCCTCCCCGTCAACTCTCCTCTGCTTGGAAGCCCGTGTTTTCTGTTCCTATGGAGCAATGCTGCCTTCCTACAACTTTGTGTATGGATTCATACAACGTGCCTTCTCTTACATCTGGCTGCTTTATGGCATCAAATGTTGGACCCTGTCTGCTCTGTGGTGTCTTACGTCATTCGCTCACTCCTTTTCATTGTGGAGCAGGGTAGCTTTATATAAAATAAGTATGTTTATCCTTTTTATCCTCTGCTGACTGTCTTTTGAAGTGTTTCCAGTTTGTGGCAGTTATAATTGAGCTATTTATGAACACCTGAACTCAAGTCTTCGAGTAAACATGTATTTACTATTTCCTTAAGGCAATGGCACCCCACTCCAGTACTCTTGCCTGGAAAATCCCATGGATGGAGGAGCCTGGTGGGCTGCAGCAGCTGTATATTTAAAAGTGAAATTGCTAGGCTATCTGATACATGCATGATTAAATCTATAGGAAACTGCCATACTGATATTAAGAGTGATTGTACCATCTTACATTCCCACCAGCAATGTGTGAGAGTTCCAGTTGAATCCTCACTAACAAACAGGATGGTTTTTTTTTTTTTTAACTGAGGTACAATTGGTTTCTAATACTGTGTTAGTCTCAGGTATATAGCATGGTGATGCAGTACTTTTATAGATTATACTCCTTTGTAGTTTAAGACAGAGACTATAATTCCCTCTGCTATACCATATACCCTTGTAGCACATCTGTTCTATATAATACATGGTAGTTTGTACCCCTTAATCCCATACCTCTAACTTGCCCCTCCCTACTTCCTTCCATCTTTTGTTAACTATGAATTTTTTTCTATATCTGTGAGTCTGTTTCTGTTTTGCATATACATTCAGTTATATTATTTTTTAGATTCCATATGTTGAGTGCATTTCACTGAGGATTATATTCTCTGGGGCTATCCATGCTGTTACAGATGGCACTATTTCATTCTTTTTTGTGGCTGTGTAGTATTTGATTTGGAGAAGACAATGGCAACCCACTCCAGTACTCTTGCCTGGAAAATCCCATGGATGGAGGAGCCTGGTGGGCTGCAGTCCATGGGGTTGCTAAGAGTTGGACACGACTGAGCAACTTCCCTTTTACTTTTCACTTTCATCCACTGGAGAAGGAAATGGCAACCCACTCCAGTGTTCTTGCCTTGAGAATCCCAGGGATGGGGGAGCCTGGTGGGCTTCCGTCTCTGGGGTCGCACAGAGTCGGACATGACTGAAGCGACTTAGCAGCAGCAGCAGCAGTATTCGATTTATGTATACAGTGGAAAACACCTGAGTTGGTTGCCAGGGGAGCCAACCTTGTGATAAGATTAAAAGTTTCAGTCCCATAACCCTGACCTCCAGGGAGGGAAGAGTGGCTGCAGATCGCATCAACTGCTGATGGCCATGGATTAATCAATTTGCCTCTGTCATAAAACGTTCATAAGAAAAAAAGGATGGGATTCTGAGAGATTCCTGGTTGGTGAACATGTGGCTGTGCTGGAAGAGTGGCTATTATGAGGGGCCTGGAAGTTCCTCACCTACACACCTCACCCTGTGCCTCTCTTCCATCTGAGTGTTCCTCAGTTACGTTCTTTATATTCTTTAAGCTGGGAATCTGGGAAATCAAATGTTTCTTTCAGTTCTTTCAACCACTCTAGCAAATTAATTGAACCTGAAGAAGAGGTCCTGGGACCCTCTAACACATAGCCCGTAGACAAAAGCGTAGGTGACAAGCTAGACTGGTGACTGACTTGTGAAGTGGGCAGTGGGAGGAAGAAGTCTTGGGGGCCTGAGTGCCTGCCTGTGGGAACTGACAGTATTTCCAGTTAGACAGTTTCAGGGAATTGCTTGGGGTCGCACAGAGTCGGACCCGACTGAAGTGACTTAGCACCAGCAACAGCAGCAGAGTCGTTAAGAGTCGGACACGACTGAGTGATGTCACTTTCACTTTTCACTTTCATGCATTGGGGAAGGAAATGGCAACCCACTCCAGTGCTCTTGCCTGGAGAATCCCAGGGACGGGGGAGCCTGGTGGGCTGCCGTCTATGGGGTCACATAGAGTCAGACACGACTGAAGCGACTTAGCAGTAGCAGCAGCATGGAAAACATGCATCATTATAATAGGAAAGATCATTAAACAACTGGAATGGCCTATCTCAACAATTATAACTAGGCTTATCCTAAGTTGAAGTAAAAGCCACGTGTGGTAACTGTAATATTCAATTTGACAAATTTGGTTTTGACCTTGAAAAAGGCTAGTTTTCCTTCCCTTTGTTTCCTGCCTGTGTATCATTCACCTACTGAAGGACCTTGTCAGAGTTAACTGGCTGCCTTTTAAAGTTGCATGAGAGAACCATATTTTGACTTGCTTCTTTTGATGCATTGTTATATTATGTGAAGCTATTTGGATTTACATTAAAATGCTATATATTCAAAAGCAGCACAATATGCATTACCAAGATTTGTTGATTCTGATAAAAATCATGTACTGAAGAAACTATATAATGTGAGAATTACAGTTTTTTCACTGTGTTCTTGGCTAGTGTTTGCTATTATTACCTACATTTAATTTATGTAAGTAGACAAAAAGATTTTCTAGTGATGGCCCAGATATTTGCAGCTCTCCTTAGGCAGAGTTGGACCTTGAACTGAAAAGGTGATGATATTAGCAACAGCAGTATCGCCTGTACTTAATATTGTTATTTCTCTATAAATATAAGTGAATACTGGACCTGAGAGCACAGTGTGTTACTCACAGACATGACGGCATTCAGGAGGGGAGGACCAGCCACTTTCCCCACATGTAATGCTGCTCTGACCATTAGGGAGGCTGTAGCCAGTATCACACACAATGTGAACGATGTCACCTTCCCGGTGCGTTTGTCCTGAAGATTTAGAGTGGCCATTTTCCACCCAAGGGAAAAAGCACTGTCCTAAAAGGCAAAAAATGACTGGTATTCATTTTGCAATGAAAGAATATGACATTTTGCAAAATTCCAAAGAGAAATCAAGTACAAAAATTTTGCTTCTTAAAAATTTGGCCATGCATGTAAAAAATTAGTATGCCATGTCATTAATTCCAACTTGTATAATGCAAACATTTTTCATTTGTAAAGTCACTTTCCACAGACATCTTCTCACAGTGACTGTCTTAGGTCGACCTGTCTTTGCTGGCTCCTCTAGTCTCCACTGCTATCCAGACCCTGCAGTTCCTTCAGGCACGGCCTCTCCACCCACTGGACACACTGATGATTCATCCCGGTGAGGAGAAGGGTGCTTACTCACTGAGGCACTTTGGTGTTGGGGACCATCCTTCCTCTGTACAGTTTATTCGAGTCCAGAGTGATTGTGAAGGAGTCACAAAACTGTGTTCACAGGTGTAGTAGAAATATTTCCCTACGTCAGCTGGGAAGATTTTTTTATATCTATTTTCATTATATATACTTCCATGTTTTATTTCTGGAAAATCACACATTCTTCCTTAAGAAAAAAAATAGTTATCCTATATTAGTGAATAGTTCTATGTATGTTAATAATCCCATTGATGAATTTATTATTCTTCTTAGCTTAATTATCCCACTTGTAGTAGTGATAGAGATCTGGGACAGTCTATAACTAATAGGGTGTAAAGGTCTTGGAGAAACACAGGATGTTTATGTTCTTTGGAAGTGTTTATAATATTGACATTATACAGGATAAAAGAAGAGAGAGAAAACATACTGTATTTTCTTTTTCCTTAGAATATGAGGCAATTTCTCTATAAGTTTACTCTCCATCATGATGACACAATACAGACAATTTCTACAAGTCACCTATTAAAATATAAAGACCCATGAAAGTAGGTAAAACACGAAGCTACACTTGAGAGGGAAGCTGAGTGTTCAAATCTGTTTCCACTTACCTTGCCCTTGAGCACAGCAAACCCACAGGGTGAGGATGACATTGAGTAGTAACAGCATGTTAGACATTCTCAAAGGCATGTTCATGCAAATATTCCAGTTGTGGTATTTGGTTGTTTAGCAGCTCCTCAAGTGTGACTCTGAATTTAAGGGGATATTTATCACATGATGCTAGTTAAGTGAGGTCACTTAGTATCAAAGTTCAAAGAACTTTGCCAAATCCCTGAATTCCTGGTAGTGGTTTCAAAACAATTTCTTGAATTCATTCCCAGATAAATACTTGTCTGTTGGGAAAGACAGAAGGCAGGAAGAGAAGGGAACCCCGAGGACGAGATGGTTGAATGGTATCACCAACTCAGTGGATATGAGTTTGAGTAAGCTCGGGAAATGGTGGAGCACAGGGAAGTCTGGTGTGCTGCAGTCCGTGGGGTCACAAAGAGTCAGACATGACTGAGTGACTAAACAACAACAAATGTACCTGTATGAATTTGTTTGTTTCTTTTTAGGGAGAGTACTAAGCTGGCCTCTAAAGTGATATAAAACACTAATTTTAAAATTAAACACTTCTCGAAAAAATGCCATTTTTTTCTCAGCCAGATGAGTAACCGAGTCCATGTCACTAACATTTTCTCACGGCCTTTCCTTACCTTCTGCCAGCTTTGTGTGGGGTAGGGATTCATGAAAATTGATGTGTACTTGGGCCTTACTCCACCCTCTCTGTTTTCTTGTGCTTAGGGAAGCACCAGTGTTTTTGGAGCTCACTTGGGATCATGCTAGTAAGTACAGGAGTTTCAGCGTGTTCTCGGCATGGAGTATGGAATGTGCTCTGCGTGTGTGCTCCCCTGAGTCCCACTCTTTGTGACCCCACGAACTCTAGCTGCTAGGCTCCCCTGTCCATGGGGTTTCCCAGGCAAAGATACTGGAGCGGGTTGCCATTGCCTTTTCTATAACGTACTTTGAGACACCTTTTAATTTTAAAACATATTCAGATGCACACAATGATAATCCTCTTTTTATAGGAATATAACTCAAGAATCTTCATCTGTTCTTTCACTGACTTATTAATTGCTTTTATTTTTTATTTTGTTTATATGTGTGTATTTATGTAACTAATTATATTTGTCATTTAAAGTGTAATTCTTTTAATAGAAGAGAATTTCTATTATCAAGAAATTCTATTATCTAA
>SJYC01018746.1:0-32872 GCA_006408675.1 Madoqua kirkii | reverse complement strand
TAAAATTTTTTGAGGATTTTTGCATCTATGTTCATCAGTGATATTGGCCTGTAGCTTTCCTTGTTTTGTGTTGTCTTTGTCTGGTTTTGGTGAAGGGTGATGGTGGCCTCATAGAATGAGTTTTCAGGTGTTCTTTCCTCTGAAATTTTTTGAAAGCATTTTAGAAGGATAGGCATTAGCTCTTCTCTAAATGTTTGATAGAATTCTTCTGTGAAGCCCTCTGGTCCTGGGCTTTTCTTTTTTTTGGAGACTTTTGATCACAGCTTCAATTTCAGTGCTTGTAATTGGGTTGTTCATAATTTTTATTTCTTCCTGGTTCAGTCTTGGAAGAATGAACTTTTCTAAGAATCTGTCCGTTTCTTCCAGGCTATCCATTTTATTGCCATATAGTTGTTCATAATAGTTTCTTATAATCCTTTATATTTCTGCATTGTCTATTGTAACCTCTCCTTTTTCATTTCTAATTTTGTTGATTTGATTCTTCTCTCTTTTTTCTTGATGAGTCTCACTCAGGGCTTATCAATTTTGTTTATCTTCTCAAAGAACCAGCTTTTAGTTTTATTAATCTTTACTATTGTTTCTTTCGTTTCTTTTTCATTTATTTCTACTCAGATCTTTATGATTTCTTTTCTTCTATTGATTTTGGGTTCTTTCTGTTCTTTTTTTCCCAGTTGTTTTAGGTGTGATGTTAGGTTGTCTATTCGATGTTTTTCTTGTTTCTTGAGGTAGGATTGTATTTCTATAAACTTCCCTCTTAGAACTGCTTTTGCTGCATCCCATAGGTTTTGAGTTGTCGTTTTTTCATTGTCATTTGTTTCTAGAAATGTTTTTATTTCCATTTTGATTTCTTCAGTAACCTGTTGGTTATTTAGAAACGTGTTGTTCAATCTCCATGTACTTGTGTTTCTTACACTTTTTTTCCTTATAATTGATATCTAGTCTCATAGCATTATGGTCAGAGAAGATGCTTGATATGATTTCAGTTTTTTTAAATTTACTGAGGTTTGATTTGTGACCCAAGATGTGGTCTATCCTGGAGAATGTTCCATGTTCACTTGAAAAGAAGGTGTATTCTTCTGCATTTGGATGGAATGTTCTGAAGATATCAATGAAATCGATCTCATCTCATGTGTCATTTAAGACTTGTGTTTCCTTATTACTTTTCTATTTTGATGATCTGTCCATTGGTGTGAGTGGGGTGTTAAAGCCTCCTGCTATTATTGTGTTGCTGTCAATTTCTCCTTTTATGTCTGTTAGTGTTTGTCTTGGAGAAGGCAATGGCAACCCACTCCAGTACTCTTGCCTGGAAAATCCCATGGATGGAGGAGCCTGGTGGGCTGCAGTCCATAGAGTCACTAGGAGTCAGACACGACTGAGAAAATTCACTTTCACCCTTCACTTTCATGCATTGGAGAAGGAAATGGCAACCCACTCCAGTGTTCTTGCCTGGAGAATTCCAGGGACGGGGAGCCTGGTGGGCTGTCATCTCTGGGGTCACACAGAGCTGTATACAACTGAAGCGACTTAGCAGCAGCAGCAGCAGCAGCAGCAGCAGCAGCAGCAGCAGCAGCAGCAGCAGTGTTTGTCTTATGTATTGAGGTGCTCCTATGTTGGGTGCATATATGTTTACAATTGTTATGTCTTCCTCTTGGGTTGATCCCTTGATCATTATGGAATGTCCTTCTTATCTCTTTTAATGTTTATTTTAAGGTCTATTTTGTCTGATATGAGGATTGCTACTCCAGCTTTCTTTTGCTTCCCATTTGCATGGAATATATTTTTCCATCCTCTTACTTTCAGTTTGTATATGTCTTGAGGTCTGAAGTGGGTTTCTTGTAGACAGCATATATATGGATCTTGTTTTTGTAGCCATTCAGCCAGTCTGTGTCTTTTGGTTGGAGCATTTAATTTATTGACATTTAAAGTAATTATTGACATATGTGTTCCTATTGCCATTTTCTTAATGTTTGGGATTGATTTTGTAGATCTTTTTTCTCTTGTATTTCTTGACTATATAAGTCCCTTTAAAATTTGTTGTAAAGCTGATTTGGTGGTACTGTACTGAATTCTCTTAACTTTTGCTTGTGTGTTGAATGAGATCCTTCCAGGGTACAGTAATCTTGGTTGTAGCTTTTTCCCTTTCCATACTGTATACCATTCCCTTCTGGCCTTCAGAGTTTCTGCTAAAAGATCAGCTGTTAAGTGTATGGGGTTTTCCTTGTATGTCACTTGTTGTTTCGCCCTTGCTGCTTTTAACAATCTTTCTTTGTGATTCAGTTCATTTCAGTTCAGTCACTCAGTTGTGTCTGACTCTTTGTGACCACATGGACTGCAGTAGGCCAGGCTTCCTTGTCCATCACCAACTCCCAGAGTTTACTCAAACTCATGTCCATTGAGTCGGTGGTGCCATCCAGCCATCTCATCCTCTGTCATCCCCTTCTTCTCCTGCCTTCAATCTTTCCCAGCATCAAGGTCTTTTCAAATGAGTCTGTTCTTCACATCAGGTGGCCAAAGTATTGGAGCTTCAGCATCAGTCCTTCCAGTGAACATTCAGAACTGATTTCCTTTAGGATGGACTGTTTAGTCTTTGTTAGTTTGATTAGTATATGTCTTGGTGTGTTTCTCCTTGGGTTTATCCTGTATGTGACTCTCTGTGCCTCTTGGACTTGATGGACTATTTCCTTTTCCATGTTGGGGAAATTTTCACCTATAATCACTTCAAAACTTTTCCCATACCTTTTCTTTTTCTCTTCTGGGACCCCTATAATTCAAATGTTGGTGTGTTTGATATTGTCCCAGAGGTCTCTGAGACTGTCCTCAGTTCTTTTCATTCTTTTTACAGAAAGTAAAAAGTACTTTTGCTCTTCAAAAGTTATTTCCACCATTTTATCTTCCAGCTTACTGATTCTTTCTTCTGCTTCAGATATCCTGCTATTGATTCCTTCTAGAGTATTTTTAATTTCAGTAATTGTGTTTTTTGTTTCTGTATGTTTATTCTTTAACTCTTTTTGGTCTTTGTTAGTTGATTCTTGCATTTCCTCCATTTTGTTTTCAATGTTTTTGGTCATCTTTACTATCATTATTGTGAATTCTTTTGCAGGTAGTTTGCCTATTTCCTCTTCATTTATTTGGACTTCTGTGTTTCTCATTTGTTCCTTCATTTGTGCAGTATTTCTCTGGCTTTTCTTTCTTTTTTTTTAGCTTATTGTTTGATGTTTCCTTTTCCCTGGCTTCAAGGAAAGTTGAATTCTTTCCTCGAAGAAGGTTGAATTCTTTCTTCCATTGGTTTCTGCCCTCCTAAGGTTGGTCCAGTGGTTTGTGTGAGCTTCCTATAGGGTGAGATTTGTGCTGAGTTTTCGTTTGTTTATTTTTCCTCCGATGGGCAAGACTGAGTGAAGTGGTCATCCTGTCTACAGACTCTGAGGGTTGGGTCTGTATTTTTGTTTTGTTTGTTGATTAGATGAGGCGTCCTGCACAGGGTGCTCCTGGTGGCTGGGTGATGCTGGGTCTTCTGTTCCAGTGGTTTCTTCTGTGTGAGTTCTCATACTGGATACTCCTAGGGTTAGCTCTCTGGTAGTCTAGGCTCTTGGAGTCAGTGCTCCCACTCCAAAGGCTCAGGGCTTGATCTAGTTGAAGACTTTTCCTGTCTCATTCTCTGCTCTCCTCAAAGACAGCGATTTTTCTCTGAAGCTGTTATTGTTTCATTCCTTTTTTGAACCTCCCATCTTCAGACTTCCTCAAGAAAGGCCATTTCTTTTGTGACTCATTGTCTGGAAAAATTTCCATTTCATTGGCTAATGATTTTCCATGAAAGTTAATGGACAAGTGCTTTGAGTTGGTTTGGGTGGTGGGGAAAGCTCCATCTACACACAGTTCTCTCTGGTGAGGTCCATGGGGTTAGGTGTGTTGAAAGGTTATGGTGGCAACAGAGGTAAGAATCTTTAGATGGCTCAGTGACTATAGCTTTTGCAGATGGTCTTTAATGCACCCTCCACCCCCCACCAAATTTTCAAGTAAAAGAATCTTTTAACTGACTGCAAGGTAAGCAGTTCTCTTCTAGAGTCAGGGGAAAATCTTCTCTAGGTGAGGAATTCTCCATGAAGAATCCAGGTAGAAATGTCATCTCTAGATAGCCTTCCTCCTCCAGTTGGTTTATAGTACACTGTGTTCTTTAAATGAGGGCAGAATATGTTGCACTGAAGCTAAAAAGGACTTCAGTGTGAAATTTGCAAAGAACAGCAAAATGCTATTTTTTTCTATTTACACTAATAACTGATATTTAGCTCAATCTGTTTCTTTTTGGTTAATATTCTTTGAAGCAAAAACATGTATACATAAATATGTGTGTGTTTATATATGTATGTATATACTTTAAAGGTAGGTTTATATAAGTTGATTTTAGCTTCCATAATTTAGCCATGAAAACAAAATCAAATTACTGATTCTTTGTTAGGAAAGAGTGAATAGTGCTCAAATGTGATAGACTAGAGATACCATGAAGCTCCCAGTATTCTTGTTTGCTATTTTTTGCTTGTAGATCTAGCCATATAGATATTTATACATCTGTCTATATATAGCTTTACATCCCATGGAAACATGTGCTTTTCTTTTCCTGAGGAATCTTCTTTTGGAAATGGCAGAGCAATAAGCATTTCCTTTGCAGTTGTGGAGGGGATGGGACCCTATGAATTATTACAGTGATGCTGGGATGAGGTGTAGCAAAGAATAATTCCACACTTTCCATGTGATCAGAAGTGAGGTACTCCAAATACTTGAAGACTGAGGTGAAAAAGACGCACTATTGTGCAAGCAGGGTTTGCTGTGAAGTTTTTCTTGTTCTGTATACACTGAAATGCCAATGTTGTTGTAATTAGTGGTTCATGGTGGAGCATAAGATGAGACAAGATCCAAGCAATCTTTTAAATATGTAGTCCAAGCTACGTTTTTCTTTCTTTTTTGGTGCTTATTTGATCACAGAGAGAAATGTGTATCATCTTATCTGGAAAGAGGATTGAAAAACAGGTACAGCTATGAAACTTCGAACTGTATACCTCATAAGTTCCCACCTTGTTTGCCTCTGTATTCACAGAGGGAAACTTTTTTTCTACTCTGGGACTTGAATAGGAAATATTGGAGATTTATATTTTTAAAGAATAAGTAAATAAACTGTTGGTCTGTTTAACGTTTTAGTTTCTTTTAGCTGTAATTCTGAAGTAAACTTAAAAGTTGGCAAAGTCCTAATCATAATGCAAGACTGTCAAAAATGCCCTATTTTTTTTTTTTTGGTTTTAAATTATAGTGCTGATAGAAGGTTAGTACCTTTCTTCTTTTAAAAACTGTAGCCTAGTATTTATACCTGACTCTGCTGTCTCAGTGTGTTAGATCTCAAGCTCTTTTTTAGAACCATGAAGATCTTTATAAGTAGGAAAATAGTCTTGGTGTTTATCACAGTGTTTAAATAAGATAGTAAGATTTTTTCTAATGTGAAAGTTCTCTGTTGCAAGGAATGCAAATGTAAAATGCATAAAACTTGAACATCCTCACCATTTAGGTGAAGCAGTGTGTTTGGAGGAGGGAAAACCACTGTAAGTCACGTGTCTCTTCAGGTTCTACTCTCAAAATGTCTTCTGATTTGTTTAGTGACCTTGGCCATCGTGATCTAACTCCATTTTCATTTTCCCTCTTGACACATGGAATTTCTTTATACTAACCTGCTTTCCCTGAAGATGTTGTATAAATACCAATTAACAATAATACTGCTTATCTCAAGAGTGAACTTCAATCTGAAATGAGAATGCAATTCACTGGTACTTTTTGACCTTGTAATCCTTACCAAAAAAATAAGTAAACAAAATCTAAGTATGTTTTAATGAAGTATTCCAGATAAATGAAAGTTCATTACCATATAAGACTTATATTCAATATGGAGTTTTTTTAAATATGAAAATTTGTTATAGGAAGTTGGCAGCTTGAAAATCCTTGCTTTATTACTTAGCAATTGATTCAGGGTTTCATCATATTTATTGTCAATCTCAGTTTTTGGGTACCTAGGAATTCAAATTATATGCTCAGCTGACCCTTTAATTAGCTCTCATTCTGTCTTACATGATTTATAGCCTGGCAACTCACATATAAAAATGATGTATGATTTAATGAAGTGAAAAGGCAGAATAGATTCCCACCTTCAAGTGTTTAATGATCTTCTCTGGCTGGTGACTAGAATGCTGTGGGCAGACGAAGCAGCAGTTACATCCTCTCATTCATTTATCCTTGCAGGGACCAGAAGATTCATTTTTGCTGTGATATGTGATTGTTTGCAAATATTCTTTTGTTTCATTAGAAAACAAGAGCATTGATTCAGGCATCTTGAATTAATCTTAAGAGAAATACAAGAGAGGCTATTGACTCAAATTCTCTTCATTTTGCATTTTTATTTTATTGCTTTAAATGCAGATACTGTGGGGAAGGCAATACAGTGTTTAATCCACAGGACTGTGCAGTGTGTTAGCATCACTGGTCCATTAAGTCCCTAAGTGTTTATGGAGTACACTAGGTGCCGATCGAGGCCCTGGGTTACAGCAGTGGCCAAGAGAGATGAGGCTGCTTCATGGGAGGATGGCTGACAAACCAATAAATAACTGCGTAAATATGATCATTTCTGACTTGTGCTCTGGGGTGAGTGAGTGCAGAGCAACTTTAAGAAGATGCTCTCAGAGTGCATGCAGGGAGTGCAGGATCACTCTAGAGCTGGTGGTGGCGGGAAGGATGCTCCGGCCAAGACCTCCATGATTTGACGCTTACAGCGCATGAGGGTCTGGAGGCAGCGCTCCTGAGCAGGAGGCACAGAGAACACAAGTCCAAGGAGGAGGGAGCTCAGTGGTCATGAAGAATAGAAAGAGGGAAGTAGGGATGAGGACTGTATACATGAGCAGGAGAGGTAGGAGTTGAGAACTGAAGGGCAGGTGGTGCAGGGCGCGCCAGGGCACCGTAAGGAAGGCCCTGTGTTCCAGCAGGTGTCACACTTCGAAGGCTTTTTCTGAGGTTCTCCCAGCCTCTGTGCTCACCAGCACCCCACAGGCATGTCATGCCCCTGTTATTTGTGCATACCCCAAGAAGACGTGGTCCTACTTGAATAACAGAGTATAGAGTTCTGGGGTCAAAGCATGTATGAAAGTGTCCCATTAAATACATTAAGGATTCCCACCCTCTCCCAACAATTTGTTATTTTGAAAAATTGCAAATATGCAGAACAGTTGCAAAACCATTCATGTAGAGTCACCAGTTGGCAATAATTTGTCACCTTCACTTTATCCCTGTCTCTTTGTGTGCACACTTGGGTTTTGCTTGGTTTTGCTGAAGCATTTCAATGTTTGTTGCAGACATTATAACTTTTCACCGTGAACTTAAATACTTCAGCATCTATCTGATCATGTCCAAGAAATTTAACAATCTAATACTTTTACTATATAGCCTATATTGAAAATTTTCAGGTTGTTCCAATCACGGCCTTTCTAGCTGATTTTTTAGAACAGTATTGATATTTTTGAAGAATATAAGCCAGTTCTTCAGAATCTCTCTCAATTGGATTTGTCTGGTGTTTCCTCGTGATTAGCTTCAGGTTAAATATGCTTGTCAAGAATGCTCCATAGGTGTGTATCAAGTGGCTCACGATGTTGGTTTGTTGTCATGTTGGTGACATTAAACTTAATCACTGGCAAAGTTGTCTCTGCCAGATTTCTGCACTGTAAGGGTATCTTTTCCCTTTGGAATTGACAAGTAATCTATGGCAAGATACTTTGAGACTCCATAACTATCTTGCTTCCTAATTGCCTTTCATTTAATGATATTAGCATCTTCAGATGCATCTTTCTCAAACTGGTTGTTACTATCGTGACTGTGAAAATGATGACTTTCTCTTGTTCATTCTATAGTCATTAGTTGGCTTACTTCTGTAAAGAAAACTTTTCCTCCTCCTATCCTCATTAAAAAAAAAAAATCAGTATGGATTCCAGGATGTTTTTTTAAAAGTCATGTTATAATCCAGTCATGTCATTAGACATCTTGATGCTATAATTGTCCCCAATTTAACTAGTGATAGCCCCTTCAAGCTAACAATTTTGATTCATTTTTGAGTACTTTCTTTTTTCTCCAGTATAGAAACAGGTTTTAGGCAATACTTTGTGCTTTTTCTTCCCTAGACTAAGAATCAGTGATTTCTCCCAAATGTCCTGGTTTATTTTAGTGGAGAATGATATTTAGAAACCAGTATCTTGGAACTAGATGTGTTTATTGCTACCAGCATATCATTGTTTTCAGAGGGAGGGTGTTTTTGCTTCTGGAAGCATTCAGTGGACAGAGCTAGTAGATACATGCAGAGAATCATACGTTCTTACTAATACCTTGAATTCCAATCCAACATGACAGCATATTTTCTCCTCCCGTTATATTTCTATATCTCCTTTCTCCCACAGAGAAATTCCTGATTCCCAACAATATCAATATATTAATATTTACTAATTTGTAGTTACATTAACCCCCTCCCCAAAATTTTTAAATTGTGATGTCAACCCCAGTACCAGCAATAAACTCATTAAGTCCAAGATCACACCACTCTTCTTTCTGCCCATAGAAAATATTTCATTGAGGATGTAAGTCATATACTGCATTCAGAAGTTACCTCCATTCTTCTGTATGGTTATCTTGTCTGTCTGACATACAATTAGATATATTTGTTTGTGTTTCAAACCAAATTCAGTTTCTTCCATCCTTATTTAAATTTAAATTATTAATATATAAAGCATTAACATGGTTTAAAAGTCAAAACTATATAGAAAGATGCATTCAGTACTTCCAAGCTTTAAAAATACCATTAGTCATCTTTAACTTTAAGCTCTCATGAGACAGCAGAGTAGGTACTTACCATTAGTAAATAGGGCAGCTTCATCAATGTGACATAATGGGTATTGATAACACTCGTAGAACTTTAAAGGACCATGCAATAATAATTCTTCTTGCTTTGATCCTAGCATTAGTACTTTCCCCTCTTGTTAATCTTCTAAATTTATACCTAAGAATTATATATATATATATATATATATTTTTTAGCAGGATACTGTGTGTGTGTCTGTGTGCATTTGTGAGAGAGAGAGAGAAAAAAATATTAATGTGTGTGTTTTCATTGTTTTTTTAGATAGTCATCTTCTATAGAGCAGTGGTTTTCATGTGTCTTATTTGTGAGGTCTAAAATAGTTTCAAAGAAAAAGATCATTTTATTTATATGATTTTCCTTTGTGTTCTCCTGAGGTAGTTAAAATATGGGCACATTTAGGGAAACAAAAGGGTGAAAAAGTGAAAAGGGTATGTTCAATTGAGTCTAAATTAGTTAAAATTATACAAAGTGATTGTTTAATATTTTTGTACATACATGTACATGTATATTTCAGTCTTTTGTCCAGCATGATATACTTAAGAGAAATGTGCAATAATGGATTGTAAGACTTTAGAGAAGCCATATAGTAACTTTGAAAAACTTTTTATATAACATTGTTATTTGGAACCCAAGCCAGAGAAAGAGCAGTGGTTCTCATGTGTCTTATTTGTGAGGTCTAAAATAGTTTCAAAGAAAAAGATCATTTTATTTATATGATTTTCCTTTGTGTTCTCCTGAGGTAGTTAAAATATGGGCACATTTAGGGAAACAAAAGGGTGAAAAAGTGAAAAGGGTATGTTCAATTGAGTCTAAATTAGTTAAAATTATACAAAGTGATTGTTTAATATTTTTGTACATACATGTACATGTATATTTCAGTCTTTTGTCCAGCATGATATACTTAAGAGAAATGTGCAATAATGGATTGTAAGACTTTAGAGAAGCCATATAGTAACTTTGAAAAACTTTTTATATAACATTGTTATTTGGAACCCAAGCCAGAGAAACTTCAAATGAATAAAAAGTTTCTTGTTGAAGGTAATGGCAGCAAAATCACTTCTATTCTTGGCATGGTTTGTTTACTCATGAAATGAAAATTAATTGCAGTTATGTCTTGAATATTTTCTCTCAGCATCTCTGTAATTCTTGGATGCTTTGATTATTAGTGTCGAGTGTGATGTATCATAAAATGTATATTTGACAATTTAGGGCGAGCAATTTCAGTGTTAACCCACAGAACATGTACATCCTGGCATCTTGCAAAGTGGATGGGGTTTGAATTAGCAGTCTTTCAGAAGTGGAGTGCTGGGTTGCTTGGGGTCTCCTTTTGTTTTTCTGATTTGCTAATCTAAAGTCGAATGGCACTGAAACATGTATACTATCAGGTGAGAAATGAATCGCCAGTCTATGTTCAATATAGGATACAGGATGCTTGGGGCTGGTGCATGGGGATGATCCAGAGAGATGATATGAGGTGGGAGGTGGGAGAGGGGTTCAGGATTGGGAACTCATGTACACCGTGGCTGATTCATGTCAATGTATGGCAAAACCCATACAGTATTGTAAAGCAAAATAAAGTAAAAATTAAAAAAAATAATAAAGTCGAATGGGTGATAAAGACAGGAGGTCCCAGAATAGCATGATTTCCTCTCCTAAAAATTAATCAATTTTAAAAGCCCACAAAACTTCCTCTTACTTATCCAAATTTCACTTTTGAAAGGTTTATGTATATTAAAAGATTCAAATACTGACTCTGGAAGGGTTAAGCTCCTTTCAGCCATTTATACTATAGTCTGATTCATTTTAATCTGTTTACTTTCCTTCTAAATCCTAGAGGAGCTGCAGCAAGACCGCATTTTTAAAAGAAGAGGTGAATATCTTGTAGCATCTAGAGAACTTCAAGGACCATCCTGGAAGGAATGCCTCTTGAGGTGTGGAAGTGAAGAGGGGCAGGGCTTTGGCAGTGGAGGGGTAGAATGTATTCTTAGGAGGAGGGAGATTCCTTTGTAAACATAGCACAGGCCAGAATTTTTTTTCTAGTTTTCAGTTTTGCACAGGGCCCTGGTTATCCAGAATCCAGCTGGAACCGATGTTCCTAATACTGACACAGTGTAATTAATCTGACTGTTCTGCTCCTTTGAGATTTGTCTATGGAGAGGCTATTTTACTGAACCTCAGATCCACCTCTTGCTGCTGCACTAAGGCAGGCTTGCCTAAATTGAGATGAAACTCTATACTCTATTATAATTTCTTCATGCCTTATGACTGAGTTTTTCCATCAGAAGAATTAATAATCTTCAAGGTCACATGTACATAAATCAGAGCACTAGAAGGTACCCAGAGATTTTCATTATTAGTCTCTTCAAGTCCAGTTCCCAAGAAGCAGACATGGTTGACACGTCTGTCAAAGACAGGAGTGACAGGGCGCGGGCCACAGTTCAGATCTCTCCCCTCTCAGCCCAGGCCTTACTCCCTTGCCCCTACACCTATGATTTACTATAACTGAGCTGACCTCTCTTTTTCTCTTGAAAGGGACATTTGAGCAAATTTCTGGGCCATGAATGCATTGGTATCTGCTTTCAAGAAAGAATACTTGTAGAAAATTAGAGATCATAGTTTCATTTTATGCAAGTATGGTTAAGTATATGTAGGTCACAGGTTTTTTTTTAATTTTATTTTTACTTTATTCTATGTTACAATACTGCATTGGTTTTGCCATACATTGACATGAATCAGCCACAGGTCTTTTATAAAACACACACAATTTCGATGATAAGCCCATTTTTTACCGGGTTTTTTCACATGACCTAATCTGATAAATTTGGAAACTTGGGTGCATGTTCATATAATTTCATTGCATCTTCCCTTTGCAGTAAAATGTGAAGTAGCACTGTGGTTAAGAGTGCACAGTGGGGTATGTACCTGCTCACTGTTTACTAGCTATGTGAACTAAAAGAGCTCCTGTTTCCTTATTTGAAAAACCAGTTTACAGTACATATATCATCAGGTTATGTGAGGATTACATTAGAAAATGCATAACATGTATAGCATAGTGCCTGGCACTTTGTAAACGCACAGTAACTATTATCCACTACCGCCACCATCATCGTCATCATTGTCATTATTATTATTGACACTGCCTGGAAAAGAAGGTCTGTACAGACCAGGCCTCTTAAATTCAGGACTCAAGTTATATTGGTCTTGTTTTCTGTTTCATCATGTCATACTGTTTTTTCAGATATTTTAACGCATTAAAGCTTAAATCAGTTCATTTAGTTTTTTTTCTATCAAGAGACTATTTGTTTTTAAAGTTTTCGGCTTATAGAAAAATCAAGGAGCAATTAGAGTTCCCTATATATATGCTCTTTCACTCCTCAGTTTCCCCATTCGTATCACCTTGCATTTGTATGGTATATTTCTTACAATTGATAAACCAGTATTGATACATTACTGTAACTAAAGTTCATAGTACACATTAGGGTTGACAGTTTATACTGTACTGTCCTATGGCTTTTGTCAAATGCATATTGTTATCCACCTTTGCCACATCAAATATAATAGTTACACTGACCGAAAAATCTTCTGTGCTCTACCGATTCATCTCTCTCCCCTTCCCAACCACTGAAAACCACTGATTTACTGTCTCTATACTTTTGCCTTTTCTAGAATATCTTATAGTTGGAATCATAGAGTATGTGGCCTTTTCAGACTGTTTTTTTTTCACTTTATAACAGTATTCATTTAAAATTCCTGCATGTCTTTTTGTGGCTAGGTAGCTCATTTCTTTTCATTGCCAAATAATACTCCATTGTATGGATATGCCACAGTTTCTTTATCCATTTGCTAACTGAGAGATATCTTAGTTGCTTCCAAGTTCTGGCAATTATGCATAAAGATGCTATAATCATCTATATACAGGTTTTGGGGTGAACATAAGCTTTCAACTTATTTGGGCAAATAGCCAGAAGCACAATTACTACATCATATGCTAAGACTTTATGTTTAACTTTTAAGAACTGTCTGTGTTTTTAAGTAGCTTACCATTTTATATGCCTACTGGCAATGAATGAGAGTTCCTATTGTTCTACATCCTCACCAGCATTTGGTATTGTCAGTGTTGGATCTGGCCATTCTAATAGGTATCTTGTAGTTTTAATTTGCAATTCCCTGATTATATATGCTGTGGAGCATCATTTAATATTCTTATTTACCATCCATACATCTTCTTGGTTGAGAGTGTCTATTCAGATCTTTTACCCTTTTTAAAACTGTGTTGTTTCTTATTGTTGAGTTTTAAGAGTTTTTAGTACATTTCAGATACAAATTCTTTATTAGATAAGTGTTTTGAAAATATTTTCTCCCAGTCTGTGACTTGCTTTTTATTCCCTTAACAGTGTTTTCACAGAGAAGACTTTTTTTCAGTTCAGTGAAGTTGCACTTATCAGGTTTTTTCTTCATGAATCGTGCTTTTGGTGCTATATCTAAAAACAACCGTCAAATCCGTGATCACTGAGATTTTCTCTGATCTTCTAGAAGTCTCATTGTTCTGTGATTTATAGTTACATCTATGATACCTTTTGAGTTAATTTTTGTGAAACATATTATCTAGATTTATTTTTTAATGTGGATTTCCAGTTACTAGTTCATTTAATTTTTCTCTAGTAAGTGAATTACCATTATTCTTAAGAAAGATATTTTAATCACTGAAAACCAGGAAGAATATTTCATTCCTTTTCAGCAAACAGTCTCCTTAACCTATCTGGAGAAATATTATCAACCATGTAGAATTGTTTATCAGCAAAGTGTTTTGGTATTTGGTCTTTTATTATATTTTTGGATGCTTTGGAAAGACAGTGGAATGGTACATATGATTTAAAGCTGATTGTATTTCTTAACTAAAGCCTAGTTATTCAATAGAATATTTTGTATAGTTATTGTTCAAGTGCTTTCACCCTTTTGCAACTTCTTTTTTTTTAAATCTATTTATCTTTTGAGTTACTGGTTTGGGGGATTGTTGAAATGCTTACCTCCCCCCTCTCTCCCTTTCTCCTTCCCTTCCTTCCTACTTTCCTCCCTCCCTCCCTTTTCTTCTTTCCTTCCTGTCTCTCACCTTCCCTTTTTCCCTCTTCCCTCTCCTTTCTCTTACTTTCCTTCTAAGTTACTGTACTTGGCTAAGTCTTAACATCGTCTGACATTACTGATCCTAGGAATAAAAACGTGAGATGATCACTGGGAAAAATTCCAGGCACAGAGTCCAGACAATCCATAAAACCCATATATTTCAAATCATGCAAACTTTGTGAAACATTTTCAGGAATACAGTTGCCAGTGATTTGGTTATAGAGGCCCATTTAAAGGATAGGTTTTCAACTACTTGAAGTGATTTGTGTTTTTCAAACTCTGAGACTTCATGAAAACTAAAAGCCATTTCTTCTCCAAACGTTTCCTCTTAGGTTTCTAATTAGATGTCTGTTAGGTTTTAATATCAATAAAGGTAGAGTGGGTTTCCAATTTGTCTTGTCCACTGTAGTACTTAGAACATGATGGGAACATAATAAGTGTTGAATGGATGAAGGATTTGAACATCTTGAATTGATCCATAAACCAGAAGTCAACTAAAATTTTCTTTGATGTATATCTTATGAATTTCTAGCTTCAAAATTTACCTTTCTTATTGCATTATTTATAGATCCAAGAGCAGTTGATATTTATTTTTGGTATACAATTTTTGGGTAGGTGCTAGGCAGTGAGAGGAATCAAGGCAGAGATTTTATTCTCGATAACTTTTAAAGTGGATTCAAACAAAACACAACTAGCCATCAGCTTGTTTTAGATACGAATTTCTTGTTTGCATTGGAGAGCTATTTTGCAGCTGACCCTCTATTTTAAGGAAGGGTGCTGCATATTTTAAAGGTATCTTGCAAGAATATTTTTGCTTTTCAGCAGAGCTCTCTATAGAACCTTTGCTTCATAGAGATGGATGGGGCTGGGGAATGGATGTCTGAGTATTTTAGCAGGAGTGAAATCAAGTCATCCAGTTAGAGTTGAAATGCCTCTTTTTGTTGTTGTTAACAAGCCTGTCTTTCACATCCAACCCTTTCTTGATGTACTCAAGAAAGCCCATGAGTACATCAAAGCCCTTGCCTGTTTTGTTGTTTTATTTGTGGCTTCACAGAGTTGCATTAAGAAATAGTGTGCTATCAGCCTTGGTGGAAACACTTTTTCCCTTCCTAATGCCTTTAGAAAAAATCACTCCCATATTAATTTAAGCATTGAACTCTATTCCTGTGAGACAGTTCCAAACTCCAAACTCTGTCCTATATGAGGGTGGTAGCTACCTTTTGGATAGCTGGTTTTTGTACTTAAGTTACTTCTCCATCTACCTATCCTTTACTAAATTTAGGCTCTCGTTTCCAGGTCATGTGACTGACTCACAGAGACAAGGTAAAATTTAGAAAGGAACATTCCCCCAAATTTAGTCTCACTGAAGTCTCACAAAGCTGTGAGAGAAGATGGCATTAGGATTTTGACGGTGAATTCTGGGATCCTGGGAGGAAGGGAATGACAGTGAAAAAGAAGAAAGTTGGGCTGGCAGATGGTGAAAGCCGTGAGTTAAGGAAGGGACGGAATGTTGCCTTCAGTTACACTTTATCCCCCACTCCCTTGCACTTCCTTGAAAATGACAGCAAATCTCAAAAGGCTCATGGGAAGGCAGGACTTGACTGCAGTGTAATAAAATGGCAAAGGGCTCATTTCAGAATGGTTTGGTGAGTCATCTTGTGGGACTTATGCTTTAAAACATCATTACTGCTTAACTGATAAAGTATGCCTAACTAATCTGAGCTTCAGGATTAACTCTCAAATGATTTAGAAGACGAAATGAGATGCTTTTTAAGCTTTCTTTATTGTTTTAAAATAGTAGGGGTATTTTTTTAATCTACATTCTTTAAAGGAAAAGAATTGTGTTTTTGTAATAACATATGTTAGGCTAGCAAAACAGTGCTTGAACTAACGCTCAAAACTTCCAAATACTTATTTTTGGACTAATTTAAACTAGTGAGTTTAAAATTTATTTTAACTTCTGTCACTTCAGATTTTTTTTTTTTTAATTTTTAAAAAGGAAAAAATGAATAGCTAACCATCAGAGACTAGACTGGCTTTGCTTTTGTAAATGGGGGATTAGGATTTGTCTGTTCTATAAAGGACACACAGCATTTAGATTAAGCATAATCTGATTGTATTGCACTACAAAGGCCATTCAAGACAGCTCAGTGTCCAGCGTCTGTAAACACCATATGACCACTGATTGGTCTGGGGAAGGGTATTAATAGAAAGGTAATGATGAGTTTTAATCCAGATCCCTAAAGCACAGCAGTTGTGGCTGAAAATGAGTTTCCTTTCGGACTTTAGACATGATGCTATATTTCTAACAACATGATAAATTCTTTTTTTTTTACTCCCACAAAGAATGCCTATTTAACTTTACTATTATTTAATTAGGTAGTTTTCTTGTCCCAGATTTCTTTAGAATATAATATAGATGTTTGACATTTATTTAAAATTAAACTGACTGCATAATTTATTATCCAGAGCAGGACATATGGAGGATAAAAGTGGGTATTATTAATAGTTACCCAGGGAAAAGGCATAAACCAGGATTCTTCTGGGTAAACCAGCATGGATGACCACCCAACTTAAAACTCATATTTTTAACTTTTATATCCTCCAATAAAATTATAAAATCACAAATAGGGTAATAGAGAACCAAATGTCTTTTCCAAATGTCATTCAAAATATATGGTTCTTTAGTAGTGAAAAAAAGAATGTAAAAACAATAACAAAAAGCAAAATATGGGTCTGTGTTCACAATCAGCTCTCTAAATGTGAAACTTGCTTAAATCTGATGCATAATCTGTGTTTTCTTCTCATCTTGTGATTCTCAAGTATATTGTTTAGCAAGCATGTACTCATCATTTATACTATGTTTGTGTTTCATTGATATCATTATTTATAGTTCACCTATGGTACAGAGGCTGTCTATGGTACAACAGACTGGTTCCGATAGGGAAAGGAGTACATCAAGGCTGTATATTGTTACCCAGCTTATTTAACTTATATGCAGACTACATTATGAGAAATGCTGGGCTGGATGAAGCATAAGCTGGAATCAAGGAGAACTATCAATAACCTCAGATGTGCAGATGACACCACCCTTATGGCAGAAAGTGAAGAACTAAAGAGCCTGTTGATGAAAGTGAAAGAGGAGAGTGAAAAAGTTGGCTTAAAACTCAACATTCAGAAAACGAAGATCATGGCATCTGGTCCCATCACTTCATGGGAAATAGATGGAGAACAGTGGAAACAGTGACAAACTTTAATTTTGGGGTGGGGCTCCAAAATCACTGCAGATGGTGACTGCAGCCACAAAACTAAAAGATGTTTGCTCCTTGGAAGGAAAGTTATGACCAACCTAGACAGCATATTAAAAAGCAGAGACATTACTTTGCCAACAAAGGTCTGTCTAGTCAGGCTATGATTTTTCCTGTGGTCATGTATGGATGTGAGAGTTGGACTATAAAGAAAGCCAAGTGCTGAAGAATTGATGCTTTTGGACTGTAGTGTTGGAGAAGACTTGAGAGTCCCTTGGACTGCAAGGAGATCAAACCAGTCCATCCTAAAGGAAATCAGTCCTGAATAGTCATTGGAAGAAATGATGCTGAAGCTGAAACTCCAATACTTTGGCCACCTGATGCAAAGAGCTGACTCATTTGAAAAGACCCTGATGCTTGGAAAGACTGAAGACAGGAGAAGAGGATGACAGAGGATGAGATGGTTGGATGGTATCACCAACTCAATGAACGTGCGATTGAGGAAGCTCTGGGAATTGCTGATGGACTGGAGGCCTGATGTGCTGCAGTCCATAGGGTCACAGAGTTGGACACGACTGAGCAACTGAACTGACCTGACAGAGACTGTCATGCTTTTCTGTGTAGGATAATAAAAACTTGATAACTACAAAAGATTTAATTTTAGAGTCAACATTTGTTGGTTGACTCTTCTGTCTTCCAAACACAGTGCCCCTAGTTTCCTAACCATAAAGTTTGATTAACATAGACCAAAGTAGAGCTCTACTTCAGCTTCCAAAGGGCCTTGATTAGCTTAAACAATCAGTGTTTCCCATCCCATTAGCCATATTATTATCATTATTTTTATTAGTGATACTCTCATGGTATAGGCATGAACAACTGGACTGGGTACTGGCATTTTAATTGAGCTACTGGAAACAGACTCTGACTTTCCTATGGAAGTAATTGAAGCTGTAGCTTTAGGAGGAACTGCAGATCCTCTGAATATCAGATCAAGCCTTAGTGTGAGTAACACCCCAAAGTGCTGGTGTAAACATAGTATTAGTGATACTGTTCAGCTTCTGGATAAAGCCAAACTCTGTCCCTGGAGTTTGTTTTTTGGTTCCAGAAAGCACTAACTTTTCTTTTTAGAAAATAATTTTTGCTGCAGTTACTTTTATTAATAACTTCTGTTGCTTAAGATTTGAGTTGGAGTTTCTGTTACTTGCAACCAAAGACTTCCTAACTAATACTAGATTTAAAAATAATTGAAAACCATTTACTTTGCAAATATTTAGGATCATTATTTGAGAAGAGGACCGGCAGGCAATTTTTGTGATTGATATAGGAGGGTCTTTGAGTCTGCATATTGGTTTAGGGAAGAGACAAGATGAAGAGTGAAAAATGCAAGAAAAATTGCCCTAGTCAGGATAATTTAGTACAAAGAGAAACAATGGGAATAAAAAGAAAGGTGTGTTACAAGGAGAAAGGAGTAAGAAAAATGTTACAGACATACTTGATAGTGAACCAGTTTTGACAAAAAGCTAAAAGTAGTTAAACATTGAACTCACCTTTGTGGCTTTGGGTGGCCTAGACGAGATAGCCAGATATAAAAGGTCTAGTCATAGCAAGTACCCTCATCTTTTTATCTGTAATTGTGCAGTGTTAGTTGCTCAGTCATGCCCGACTCTTTGGGGCCCCATGGACTGCAGCCCACCACGCTCCTCTGTTCATGGGGTTTTCCATGCAAGGATATTGGAATGGTTTGCTATTTCCTTCTCCAGGGGATCCTGCCAACCAAGGGCCCTAACCTGGGTCTCCTGCACTGCAGGCAGATTCTTTATAGCAGAAACTACCAGAGAAGCCCCTTTTATCTGTAATTAAAATTCACCTATTTGTGAGGCTTGCAGGGCAGCTGTGCAGTGGAGCATTGCAAGTGTATCCAGTATTCTGTGGTAACTGAAGAATTTGATTTGTGGGGACAAGATCCAGTCAGAAGAATGGGCTTTACTCTCGTTACCTCAACTACTTTCTCTCTCTTATGGAGTCAAGGTTAGTAAATTGAAATACTTCTTTGGCTAGGGCTTTATGACCAGTGCACAGTTATCTTTTGATTCACTGTGAATTTTGAGCTCTTGAACACCAGATTATTTTTATTGTCCTTTTTTTTCCCCTTCCCAAATGGAGAGAACCCATCTGTAGAGGAAAATTTCCATATACAGGCTAGAACTTGCTTTTCCCTCTTGCAACTTCTAACATTATGTAACCACAAAACTTCATGGTCCTTTTCTCAGAAAATTTTTACCAAAAGTCTAAGATTGGTGTCATGCTTTATCGAAAATAGATGGTTTGCTCCTAGAAGTCTAGAATTCCTATTTTGATGTGTTCATTTTTGTGTACAAGAGAATAATTCTTTAGAATGGAAAAGGTATTCCAATGACCTGATCTTTTTAAAGATTAATGATTTGGGATCTTTGGCCTTTTACTTCAGGAGAAGGTGTCTAGCACTCTGTTCTATTTTTATAGTCATGTGGTATTCAGTTGTGAGCTTCAGTTATTGATTAAAGTTTAAAAATCTATGAAAGTTGGGTTCAGTAGGTAGAAATGGCATTCAGAACACAGATATCTTTCGTGGCTTAAGAAGGGTACCCTCCATGAGTATAGGACTCCACCAATGTCTATGTTGCTGCTGCTGCTAATTAGGATTAAACTAATGAGACAGAATTTTTTTTAATTATTTTTAATTGAAGGATAATTGCTTTACAATACTGTATTGTTATCTATCAGCATGAATCACCCATAGGTATATATATGTCCCCTCACTCTAAAACCCCCTTCCGCCTCCCACCTCCTCCTATCCTTCTAGGTTGTCATGAAGCCCTGGTATGAGTTCCCTGAGCCTTACAGCAAATTCCCATTGGCTACCCATTTCCATATGGTAGAGCATATGTTTCCATGGCACTCTATCCATTTGTTCTTCCCTCCCTTCCTCCCTGCTCCCCACCATGTTTTCAGTCTGTTCTATATGTCTGCCTGAATAAGACAGAATATTTTGATTTCCATCAATATCTTTATGCTGTTTTGGGACTTTAAAGTATGTTGCCAAAAGAAAATGGTTTTACATGGTAGTCTGTTGGCTTTATTGAAAGCCTAGTTTTGAATACACTGGTATTCAAATCTTCATTAATTTAATAACTATAAATCATGCAATGGCCTCACACTTGGAAGATATATGGTTAATAGGAGTGACAGGCAATCCTCTTTGAAGAAGGGACATAAGAAAGATGGAAAAGGACAAAATCATATCGACCCACCCTTCTACACTGTCCTTAGTGAATCACTGTGCTTGGTCAATTTTTATTTAACTCATTTGTTGTTGTTTAGTCAGTCATATCCAACTCTTTTGCGACCCCATGGATTATAGCCCTCAGGCTCCTCTGTCCGTGGGATTATCCAGGCAAGAATATTGGAGTGGGTTGCCACTTCCTTTTTACAGGGGATCTTCTCAACTCAAGGATGGAACCCACATTTCCTGCATTGCAGGCGGATTCTTTACTGCTTAGTCATTGGGAAAGCATATAATATGCATTTCATAAATCCATTGTTTGGGAAATTTTCTTTCATGGAAATCGAGAATATTAATTACTTAATAGAATCATATATACTTCTTTGGAGAAGACCATTTTCCTCAAAAAGAGGAATTTATGTGTACTGCTGTTATTTTTCTACAGGAAAACCTGTATTATTCAGCAGAACATAGTGAATTTTGAGCATATTTTATCAGTGATCAATTAGCTGCATCTCTTTGGACACAATAGAGGCACTGTTTTTTCCTTGTGGTCTGTTTGTCACTCCAGTCAGATTAATGAATTATGAACTATGCCATTTCATTAGGATAGTAAGAATTAAGAGAAGACGTTTTCCTTGGGGACTTCTGCTTGGAATATATCATTAATCATATTCTATAGGAGCTATAGTTAGAGCTGAGCTGAGAAGGCTAGCTTATCTGACACATACCCGGGGGGAAAACAAGTTGTCATTTAGTCTATCTCAGCTAAAGTATATCTTAATAAAATTCCTGGTTAAGGAATGACATCTTAAAATTGTTCTTTATTTTTCTCTCTGTCAGGGGACTGAAGAATCATGTGTGAGTACAAGTCATTTGACAACAGTATTGTTTTTAGAGTGGTTTTTAAGTCAAGGGGTATAAGATGTAAAAATAACTGGCCACTGAGTTGGAGACTTTGCTTATTTTCTCAGTGGTCCTGACCCTATTCACCCTCCTAAACTCCCCACTGTTCTTTTGATGGAGGAAACCCAAAAACTTAACAGGATATTTTAAATGATTAACATGAAGATTTCTAATATTAAATGGCATTAAATCACCCCAAATTGTATTAATCTTATTAATTACCCCAATTATCCCATGAGGATCTTATTAATTATCCCAAATGACTCAGCTTGTGGTCATTGCTTTAAACGGTAGATGGAAAGAGAAGGAGGGTGTTCCAGAGGGGGAGAGAGTGCTGTGCTCTGACGGCTGGAGGTGGATCTGTTTTTTAGGGCACCGTGCAGGAGCTTACAGCAAAGCTGAACAGTCTTTCATTCAATAAGTACTTTGAGTGAAAAAGAAAAAAAAAAGTAGAAACCTTGTGCTAAAAGTTCTGTTTAAGATCTGTTATTTGTTTTGATAGATTGGACTGAAGTGCACAAATAGGAAATTTTGTATTTATTTCTAAGTTGCGTGCCTGCTAAGTTGCTTCAGTCGTGTCTGACTCTTTGCCACCCTATGGACTCTTTGCCACCCAGAGGAGCCTGCCAGGCTCCTCTGTCCATGGGATTCTCCAGGCAAGAACACTGGAGTGGGTTGCCATTCCCTCCTCTAGGGGAGTCTTCCTGACCCAGTGATCAAACTCAAGTCTCTTATATATCTTACATTGACAGGAGGTTCTTTACCACTAACACCATGTGGGAAGCCCAATTTCTAGGTTAGAAATATGGAAAAGAGACATGGAGTAATAAATTGAGACTTATCAATGGCTAATCATATCATTAAGGTTTTAATATTTTAGATGGAGCACCCCCCTCAATTCACAAAACTCTTTTCCAAACTTAAAATATTCACAGAATAAGAAAACATTCCCCTATATCAAAGAAAAAATTAAAAATACAACCTCAGACTTTTAAGAAAGTAATTAAGGAGGTTCTTTACCACTAACACCATGTGGGAAGCCCAATTTCTAGGTTAGAAATATGGAAAAGAGACATGGAGTAATAAATTGAGACTTATCAATGGCTAATCATATCATTAAGGTTTTAATATTTTAGATGGAGCACCCCCCTCAATTCACAAAACTCTTTTCCAAACTTAAAATATTCACAGAATAAGAAAACATTCCCCTATATCAAAGAAAAAATTAAAAATACAACCTCAGACTTTTAAGAAAGTAATTAAAAAAGAAAATTATGTATCAGTTATAACATTCACATACATATAAATCACATACATATACAGGTATTTATTCTCCCAGGATGTTTGAAAAGTCTAGAGACATGAAATAAACTTGTTTTCAACAATATGCTAGTTACATTAAAAAAATATTTTCAGTACATTTTTCCTTAACCTCTAGATACATTTTTAGGGTAAGTACCTGAAGCAATATGTCTAATTGTTAATTTGAAAACAGTACAATTAGTATACTACAGAATATCCATACATCTGTAAACACAGGCAAAAATAGTATATTAATAGAATATCAGAAATTTTGACTGCTGTTGACAAAACATTCCTGCTTTCCACTTTTTCCCAGGAAGGAGAGGCCAAAATTATTTTTTGAAAAACGTCTGAGCATCTCATATTTCTCCTTTCCAGTGGGACTACTAAAGAATCTTTGGATTTTACCCTCAGAGAGAGCATTAAGTTAGGTTGCCCAAGAGAGAATGAGGTTTTGAGACTTGAAAGAATCTGCAGGGTCCCACCTTAGAGTTATGGGTTATGAAGTGACAGGGGTCCACTGTTGCTCACATGGGGGAAATCCTCAGAGGTGATAAGACCTCTCTGGGTGACTGCTAGATGATGTGGTAGAGGGGGAAGTGGTATCACGAGGGAGGCCGTTGTGTTTTAGGCACTTAGAGATGCCAGGATGTACACTCCATGGAGGGAGTGCAGCTCGCCTGTCTTTGAGATTTGTGGGTGTGGGTGTGGGTGTTGGTGTGGGTGTTAGTCGCTCAGCCGTGGCCGACTCTTCGCAACTCCATGGACTGAAGCTAGGGTTATGAAGTGACAGGGGTCCACTGTTGCTCACATGGGGGAAATCCTCAGAGGTGATAAGACCTCTCTGGGTGACTGCTAGATGATGTGGTAGAGGGGGAAGTGGTATCACGAGGGAGGCCGTTGTGTTTTAGGCACTTAGAGATGCCAGGATGTACACTCCATGGAGGGAGTGCAGCTCGCCTGTCTTTGAGATTTGTGGGTGTGGGTGTGGGTGTTGGTGTGGGTGTTAGTCGCTCAGCCGTGGCCGACTCTTCGCAACTCCATGGACTGAAGCTCACCAGGCTTCTCTGTCCATGGAATTCTCCAGGCAAGAATACTAGAGTGGGTTGCCATTCTCTTCTCCAGAAGATCTTCCCAACCCAGGGATCAAACCGTGGTCTCCTGCATCACAGGCAGATTCTTTACCTACAGAGCTACAGGAGAGTCTGTAGTTTCGACACCAGCATCTCAATAATGTGCACGTAGACTGAAAGCCACAGCCTATCCTTCATTTCAGTTCAGTTCAGTCACACAGTCGTGTCCGACTCTGCAACCCCATGAACTGCAGCACGCCAAGCTTCCCTGTCCATCACCAACTCCTGGAGTTCACTCAAACTCATGTCCATCGAGCTGGTGATACCATCCAACCATCTCATCCTCTGTCATCCCCTCCTCCTCCCGCCTTCAATCTTTCCCAGAATCAGGGTCTTTTCAAATGAGTCAGCTCTTCGCATCAGGTGGCCAAAGTATTGGAGTTTCAGTTCAACATCAGTCCTTCCAATGAATGCTAGGACTGATCTTTAGAATGGACTGGTTGGATCTCCTTGCAGTCCAAGGGACTCTCAAGAGTCTTTTCCAACACCACAGTTCAAAAGCATCAGTTATTCAGTGCTCAGCTTTCTTAATGGTCCAACTCTCACATCCATATATGACCACTGGAAAAACCATAGCCTTGACTAGATGGACCTTTGTTGACAAAGTAATGTCTCTGTTTTTTGATATGCTGTGTAGGTTGGTCATAACTTTCCTTCCCAAGGAGTAAGCCTATCCTTAAGTTTGCTGAATTTCTTGGCACTCTTATAAGACCAGAGCAGGATGAAGTATGAAATAACAAATATTGTTAGTAAACACCTACTTGGAACTAGGCTTTATTTGATTGAGAAAAATAAAAACACTGTGGCATTAGATGACATTAGATCATGGAGATAGTTTTTACATGTGTATGTAACTATTTATAAATGTGCATATATTTATCTACATGTATCTATGAGATGCTGGCAGAAAACACACTGAAATAGTAGCTGAGTTCTAAAAAGGAAACCTACCTCTGTTACCTTCCATTTAATGAAGAACTGAAATTTTGGGGAAGAGCAGTTCCCCTGGATGAGTTTGATGTTCTTCCAGGTTTATCTTGGGATGTTTAAGACCTGACAACGTTGGCCAGCATTGAAGATGAAACATTTCTATCTTTTCCGTTGGCCTGTGTGTGTATGTCCTCTTCTGGTCAGCCCTGGGGAGCAAGGCAGAGTGAACTGACCTGAAGTGTGCTGTGCTAATCAAAATTCAGTTATAAGCCAGCATACTGTGTCAGTGCTACATGGTACCCAGTTTCAAACATTGAAATATTTCTGGCAAGGGTATATTTTACGTTTATGTATAAAACAGTAACATACTACCAAAGGGGTTTAATTGTGACCATTCAGAAATAATTTATCTGTTAAACCTTAATTTAAAATAAAGTGATGTTTAATCAAGAGACATTAATCAATTGTAATACGGATTTAAAGAGCCATTAAGTGAAGGAAAAATTAGTTCATTATATTGGGTTATTTTAAACTGAAAGAAAAACAGCACTCTGTTAGCTTATAAAGTAGTAATGTTTAAAATGACTGAATTTTTCATGTCTTTCCACTAGATTGTTTTAGGATATTTTTCACATCTATTTTCTATTGAGTTTAATTTAGACATTTGAAGGTACCTGCCCTTATGTAAAAAAGTTTTAATAAAACTATCTGTGCTTTCATGATTTTTGGAAAACATTTCTATTACACAGTATACGGAAATGAAAAGATTCTAGTTCTTCCTGCCTATCACACACACTCACATACTCAAACATATTCATTTATTCTGCTGCACATGTATACCATTCTCTCCCTGCCTCCCATATACATTTGCTTCCTCGGGCACAAACAGACATTCATGCTCAGGCAGATAAAGACATAAGTTTTTTTCTCTTGCTTGGTGGACACACGTATACATAGTCTCCCTTTTTATTTTTTGCTCAGGCCAAAAGACACACAGACATATCAGTTCAGTTTAGTCACCCAGTCGTGTCCGACTCCTTATGACCCCATGAACCACAGCACACCAGGCCTCCCTGTCCATCACCAACTCCCGTGAGTTTACTCAAACTCATGTCCATTGAGTCAGTGATGCCATCCAACGATCTCATCCTCTGTCATCCCCTTCTCCTCCTGCCCTCAATCTTTCCCAGCATCAGGGTCTTTTCAAATGAGTCAGCTCTTCGCATCTGGTGGCCAAAGTATTGGAGTTTCAGCCTCAACATCAGTTCTTCCAATTAACATCCAGGATTGATCTCATTTAGGGTGGACTGGTTGGATCTCCTTGCAGCCCAAGGGACTCTCAAGAGTCTTCTCCAACACCACAGTTTAAAAGCATCAATTCTGTACTCAGCTTTCTTTATAGTCCAACTCTCACATCCATACATGACTACTGGAAAAACCATACCTTTGACTAGATGGGCCTTTGTTGACACAGTAATGTCTCTGCTTTTCAATATGCTGTCTAGATTGGTCATAATTTTCCTTCCAAGGAGTAAGTGTCTTTTAATTTCATGGCTGCAATCACCATCTGACATATGGACCCATTCAAATTCACATGCACATATATACATACACAAATACAGGGTAATGCTAGTATATATATAGTTAAGCTCTCATTGTCTTTCTCTCCACTGCTAATGTCTGTCTTCAGTTTATATTCTCTTGATCTTTGACTTAGATGTGGATGAATCAGACTAATCACTTCACATAATTGTTTTGGAGTGAGACTGATGATTTTGATATGGGCTCATTTTTATTATTTGCATGTAAGTTTAAGAGAAGGCACTTAATGAACTTACTGTGATTTCACATGCAAAAGTGAATATTGAGGAGATTATATAAGTAGATGAGAAAATTGCCTTTCATACATATTTCTTTCTTTTTTGTACATATTTCTTGAGTCGACAGGGTCAGATGAGAAGTTGGCAAAGAATATATCCTGAAATTCAAGAAACAAACAACTTTTTATTTTGCTGTGTTGAAGGGAAATGTTCTTTGCACTTTGTGCTACTTTTTATTACTTTCAGTGATAGTGAGAGTTGACCAATTATGAAATAATGTGCAACCAAATAGGAAAAAAAATTAGTATTTTGATGGAAAATGAATGGAAAGGTGGGCAGGTGACTTGTTATTTTAAAATTGAGAGCTTTCTGTTTGACACATATCTGTCCTTCTAGATTCACATTCTGCTTTCAACAGAGTTGGAAATGCCCACTGTTCTTCACAGTGAAAGCTTCATTTTTGTGTGTAAAAGATTGGAAAGTGCCATCTGGGACACATCATATGTTCATGTTTCTCCAAGAGAATCTGGAAATTATACTTCTGAGATTTTGTTTCTAATGAAGAAGAGAAAGGAAAAGAAAATCTTCCATAAATTATACCTGGTCCATTTCTTGTAAAAATTGAAATGAGAGAATGACAAATAGAGTATAATATATTATATCTGGGCTCCCCTGGTGGCTAAGTTGGTAAAGAATCTGCCTGCAGTGCAGGAGACCTGGGTTCATCCCTCGGTTTGGAAGATCCCATGAAGGAAGGCATGGCAACCCACTCCAGTATTCTGGCCTGGAGAATCCTCATGGACAGAGGAGCCTGGCAGGCTGCAGTCCATGGAGTCACAAAGAGTTGGACATGACTAAGTGACTAAGCACAGCACAGCACATATATCTGGAAGGTATCAGTATTTCTGAAATTTCATGTTTAAAAAGTATGAACTTTTATTTAGATATGTATTAATATTTTGTTTGGTCACTTTCTTGGTATTGCTAGTTAGATAAGAAACATTTGGGAAAATGTGCCTTGGACAGACACTGAACTTGTACTTGGGGATGCTCTTACTTAGTGTAGTCTTTTGAGAAATTATTCATCTCCCATATAGAAACCTAAGCAGAGGGAAGTACCTCTTGCTCTCTGCCTCTCTTTCCCCATTCAGACTGGCAAACTCTCCTTGACCATGCCAATAACTTCCTTTAAAAAAAAGATACAACAGTTTGGTTCCTGTTATTTACAACTAAGAACCCTGAGTTGCATAGAAAATTTCAGAGTGAAATACTTAATTTCCTATTTCAGCACCCAGTACAGTAACCTGGCACATAGTTGGTATTAAAAAATACTTTATTCACTGCTTCTTCTAAATATTCAGGTATTTATGAACACCTACTACATAATATGCAGAGTACATCATGAGAAACGCTGGACTGGGAGAAACACAAGCTGGAATCAAGATTGCCGGGAGAAATATTAATAACCTCAGATATGCAGATGATACCACCCTTATAGCAGAAAGTGAAGAAGAACTAAAGAGCCTCTTGATGAAAGTGAAAGAGGAAAGTGAAAAAGTTGGCTTAAAGTTCAACATTCAGAAAACAAAGATCATGGCATCTGGTCCCATCACTTCATGGGAAATAGATGGGGAAACTGTGGAAACAGTGTCAGACTTTATCTTTTGGGGCTCCAACATCACTGCAGATGGTGACTGCAGCCATGAAATTAAAAGACGCTTAGTCCTTGGAAGAAAAGTTATGACCAACCTAGATAGTATATTCAAAGGCAGAGTCATTACTTTGCTGACTAAGGTTCGTCTAGTCAAGGCTATAGTTTTTCCTGTGGTCATGTATGGATGTGAGAGTTGGACTGTGAAGAAGGCTGAGTGCCGAAGAATTGATGCTTTTGAACTGTGGTGTTGGAGAAGACTCTTGAGAGTCCCTTGGACTGCAAAGAGATCCATCCAGTCTATTCTGAAGGAGATCAGCCCTGGGATTTCTTTGGAAGGAATAATGCTAAAGCTGAAACTCTAGCACTTTGGCCACCTCATGCGAAGAGTTGACTCAGTGGAAAAGAATCTGATGCTGGGAGGGATTAGGGGAAGGAGGAGAAGGGGATGACCGAGGATGAGATGGCTGGCATCACTGACTCGATGGACATGAGTCTGAATGAACTCCGGGAGATGGTGATGAACAGGGAGGCCTGGCATGCTGCAATTCATGAGGTCGCGAAGAGTCAGACACAACTGAGCGACTGAACTGAACTACATAATAGGCCTTGAGATTATCATAGTAAATAAAACAAATATATCTGGCTCTGAGGCTTTTATATTTGGGTGTAAAAATGGACAAATACTCAAATGCATATTAGGTAGGTATGTGTGCTATGGAAAAAATGCATTAAAGTAAATAAAGCAACATGGGGGATGGGTTGCTAGGCTTCTCTATAGGGCAGTCATGGAAGACGTCTCTGAGGAGGCCTTCCTTCTCAGAGGCTGATGTGGGGACTCCAGGGAAAACCTGGGAAAAGAGAGCTCCAAATAGAAGGAACAGCAGATGCAAATACTCAGAGGCTGAATAGCAGAAAGATGCTTGGCATGTTGAGTGAAGGAGAGAAATGTGGAAGATTCAAGGTCTGTAGACATTGCAGGGGTTTGGTAGACCTTGGCCTTTATGGCCTTAGTCATAAGGATTTTAGTTTTACTTTGAAAGAAATTGGGAATCATCAGAGAATTGTGAGCAGAGGAGAGGTATGATCAGATTTTCATGTTTAAAAGAATCACTCTGGTTACTATGGGGAGAACAGACTAAGGGGCTTAGGAAATGAGAGAGAATGTTCCTTGGGAAACCAAGGCATTCCAGGTGAGAGACTTGCTTGAACTAGAATGAAGATGGTGAGATGTGATCAGATCCTGGAATGATTTGTTAATAGAGTAAATAGGATTTGTAGGTCTATTAGTAGAAGGCAAAAAGAGATGGAGACCCTAATGGTGACTCACTCCTAAGTTTTTAGCTTGAACAACTAAGATGAATGGAATTTACATTTAGTTAAATGGGCAAGTAATTGGGGATAAAGAGTAATTTGGAATTTGCTTGTGGACAATTTGATAGAGGTTTATGTAGAATAAACAGTTCTGCATGAGTTTGAAGTTCAGGTAAAAGATTGAAACTGCTTGTGTGTGTATGTGTATAATTTTATATATAGGTAAGTTGTTGGTGTATGAAAAGTGGCTTAAAGCCAAGAACCTGCATGAGGTCATCCTACAAATGAATGAATAAAAGGAAGAGGCACAAAGTTTGAGCCTTGGTGCACTTGAATATTTTCAAAGAAGTCTATGAAAGGTTAATCCTTACAGTAGAAATAAGGGAATGTGGTGTCTTATAAGCCAATGAATTATAATTTTTAAGAATGAAGATTTCCTAAATGTGTCATAGGCTTCCCTGGTGCTCAGATGGTAAAGAATCTGCCTGCAGTGTGGGAGACCTGGTTTTAATCCCTGGGTCGGGAAGATCCCCTGGAGAAGAGAATGGCTACCACTCCAATATTTTTGCCTGGAGAATTACTTGGACAGAGGAGCCTAGTGGGCTGTATAGTTCATAGCATACAAAGAGTCAGACATGACTGAGTGACTAACACTTTGCAACCCCGTAGACTGTGGCCTCCCAGGCTCCTCTGTCCATGGAATTCTCCAGGCCAGAATACTGGAGTGAGTAGCCATTCCCTTCTCCAGAGGATCTTTCCAACCCAGGGACTGAACCCAGGTCTCCTACATTACAAGTGGATTCTTTAAGGTCTGAGCTACCTGGAAAGCCCAAGAATACTGGAGTGGGTAGCCTATCCCTTCTTTAGTAGATCTTCCTGCCAAGGAATCAAATTGGGGTCTCCTGCATTGCAGGTGGGTTCTTTACCAGCTGAGCTACCAGGGAAGCCCCTGAATGTGTCATAAACTGATAAAATGTCAAATAGCCTGAGGACTGTGAATTGATCACTGAATTTGCAAATGTGTAGGGCATTCGTGATTTGGTTGGTCAAGGGCTTATTGTTGTTGTTCAGTTGCTCAGTCATGTCTGACTCTTTATGACCCTATGGACTACAGCACGCCAGGCTTCCCTGTCCTTCACTATTTCCTGGAGTTTGCTCAAACTTCTGTCCATTGAGTCAGTGATGCTACCTAACCATCTCATCTTCTGTTGCCCCCTTCTCCTCCTGCCCTCCATCTTTCCTCACATCAGGTGGCCGAAGTATTGGAGCTTCAGCTTCAGCATCAGTCCTCTGGTGAATATTCAAGGCTGATATCCTTGCTGTTCAAGGGACTTTCGAGTCTTCCCCAGCATCACAGTTTGAAAGCATCACTTCTTCAGTGCTCAGCCTTCTTTATGGTCAAGCTCTCACATCTGTACATGACTACTGGAAAAATGATTGCTTTGACTATATGGACCTTTGTTGGGAAAGTGATGTGTCTGCTTTTTAATACACAGTCTAGGTTTTTCACAGCTTTCCTTCCAAGGAGCAAGTGTCTTTTAACTTCATGACTGCAGTCACTGTCTGAAGTGATTTTGGAGCCCAAGAAAGGAAAATCTATCACTGTTTCTACTTCTTCCTCTCTGTTTGCCATGAAGTGATGGGACCAGATGCCATAATCTTAGTTTTTTGAATGTTAAGTTTTGAGTGATATTAAATGGATGATAACAAAATCAGAATCATATCAGTGAAGACATAGCATAGATATGTTAATAGATTTTTTTTCCTCTGATGAATAAATAAAACTAAATAATTTGAGGATTACAGCATGTTCTTAGGTATTCACAGAAATACCAGGGCAGTTCTTTTCACTATTTTTAATTAGCTTCCTCTCCCCTTGTGCTTTCATAACCCTTTATCATCTTCTCAAGGAGAGCATGGCCACCCATGGCAGTATTCTTGCCTGGGAATCCCATGGACAGAGAAGCCTGGTCCCTTGGGTTGAAAAGAGCTGGCCATGACTGAAGTGACTTAGCCTGCACACATGCGTGCGTCACTCATCTCAAGGTCCCTAGCCACCTTCCATCCATTTCAGTTTCAGTTTATGAGCTTGTCTTGTGCTTGACTTAGGTGGTCACAGGCCCTGAATGTTCTGTCCCCATTCTCTGCTTGTAAATCCATTTGTCTTTGCTCCAATCGGGTACTTCTTCCTCACAAGCATTAGTACAAAGATGCTCCTCTTAGGTAGTTCACTTCACCTGTGTGTCCCTCCCTATGTGGATGCTTAGAGCACCCATCCCCTTCTTTTCGACCTTCATTCTCTCCTCCTCTCTACTACTTCTTAGAGCTCATAAATCTTTGTTCCTATTTTTTCCATCTCAACAATACTGGGCATTGTCAAGTTTATGGTTTCACCTAGCTTGATAAAAACAGGAGATGTGTTATGAAGTATTTTGGAAATAAGGAAAGGAAGAAAATAATAATCACTGGTAATCTGACTTCTAAAAGGTGATCATCATGTGTGTTTACATTCTGTGTTTTTGCTGATTAGAATCCAAAAATATATAAAATCTTCCTTTTTACTTGCCCAATGATCTATTTTAAGACTTTCTACATGCCATTAAACCAGTTTGAGAGATAACTACATTAAGTAGCTGGAGTTTTCAATACTGTGGTTATGTTGTGATTTATATATTCATTATTTTCTTGGATTTTTTACCTAGTTTCTATTTTTGATATAAATAAAATAGAGGTGAATATCTTCGTACATAAATTTTTTTACTGCATTTCAAATTATATTCTAGGCTAGAATGTAAAAGAAACTGCGGCATCAAAGGATATACTCTGTTTTATGACTCTTGTTAGATATTGCCAAATTGTTTTTAAAAAATGATTCTGTCCATTTATGTGCCTACTGGGAAGTTTAAGTGCCTGTGTCCTCAGATTCTTTTCAACTTTCAGAACAGTTGAACAACTTATTTGTGAAACAATCTTTGCTAATTGAGTAGCTTAATAAATGTTACTCATTTCTTAAACTTTGAATACTAGTAAGGTAAAAATCACTTTTTAATGTTTACATTAGTGATTTTTTTATGACATTTTCTTTCATATTCTTTGCTTAATTTCCATTGCCAACGTCGGAATTTTGATAGTATTTTGTTGATTTGTGTGATTTATCATAGTGATGCTATAATTATCTGTCATATTTGCTGCAGTATTTTTTCTAATTTCTTGCCTTTTACTTGTATGCTTTTATTCAAATGCATAAATTAAAACA
>SJYC01018745.1:0-14729 GCA_006408675.1 Madoqua kirkii | reverse complement strand
GGGGTTCTCAAGGCAAGAATACTGAAGTGGTTTGCCATTCCCTTCTCCAGTGGACCAATGGCAGAAGAGCCAAAGAGACCCAAGGAGATTTAAGAATTTGGCTTATGTTCAAGGTATTTAATTTGTACGGAATAAATATCTTAATTTGGTGGCAAACATTGTTGAAATTTTTCTCATACTTCATAAATTTTATGTAACCTACAGATTCAAAAATTAAAACACACAAAAACACATAGGATCATGTGAAAGTTGAAATTTATATAATCATGAAGTAGTGGTGATCCATGTAAGCATGACAATAAAGGTAGAAACCACTAGGGTAAACATTTTAAAATGTGACTAATTTGAAACCTGGGACTTGGCAAAAAAAATTAACAAAGATAAAATACAAATGACAAACAGGCAAAATTACGTATATCATATATTGAAACTATTAATTTTAAAAATATTTTTGGAGTGCTCTGTTAACAAATCAATAGAGAGATTCCAGGTAGGACCTTGGTCAAACAACATACAGGGATAACTTAGAAAAGAAGAAATATTCATAAGCCATGACTAATACATAAAAAAAATCCAACTTCACTAATTTTCAAGGAAAGTAAAATGCATAGACATAATATTTGAAAATATATAAATTTAGTTTGCTTTCTAGTACTTTCAGGATATGAGTTACCTTCTGAGCCAGAGTCATCTATTAATTGAAAGAATTTTTACATCATTAAAAACAGTAGAAGAAAAAACGATTTCCAAAGTTGGCTTTTGAAGCCAGATAGTGGAAAGAGGAAAATTTTGTTTGTTTTTAATTCCAAAAGTTTTCTTTTAATGGAATAAGATATATTAAAACCATTTCAAATGTTGATGACAATAAGCATCAATATTGGCACAGAAAGTTCTGTTCAATACAAAAATGAAAAACTTTAAATTACAAAACAGCTGTGGTCCCACTTGTACAGTGGTAAAAAAGAAAATCTCACCTAAAAATATAGAATCTCACTAAAAATATAAAAAACATTCTGTAAAATGTAGCAGCATTTTCCTTGGATGGTGAGGAGAATCAGCAAGCTTTCTCGTTTATCTTTTTCATGCATTTTTGAATTTCTGAATTTCCCACATATTACTATTATGATTATAAAATAAAGATATTTACATTTTGCAAAAAACCTGCCCTTCTGTTTTTAGTCATTTTTCCCTATACTTTGTTTTTAATTTAAATAAATAGTGACCTTACCTTGAATTTTTTTTTTTACCTTTTGCTGTCTGAAATTTGTTTAATATATTGGAGTAACACTATAAATCCTTCTAAGTAGCCAGTATTCTAAATAGCTGAGTAACTGTTTTAGTTCCATGTATTAGGTAATTGTTGATTTTGCTGATGCTCCCCTAATCAAAGATCACTAACTTCTATTCCGTGTTATCTATTTGGAGATAGGTCTGATCCATTAATCTGGCTGTCTGTTCTTGTGATATTATCTCACTCTTTCAATTATTATTACATTCACTGTGTCTTAAAACAGATAGGACACATCTTGCTACTTTTTTCTAGAACATTTTTACATATATATTTTACCAGACTATTTTGTTTTCTTTTCTCTTAGTATTTTACATCTTAAATTTTTTTTTAATTGAAGTATAGTTGCTTCCCAGTGTTGTTAGTTTTCTGCTATACAGCAAAGTAAATCAGTTATAAATATACATCAGTCCACTCTTTTTTAGGTTTCCTTCCCATTTAGGTCACCACAGAGCACTGAGCAGAGTGCCCTGTGCTCTCCAGTAGGATCTCATTAGTTATCATTTTATACATGGTGTCAATAGTATATTTATATCAATCCCAATCTCCCACCCTATCCGATGTCCCACTCCCTCCCTAAGTAACTATAAGTTTACTCTTTACATACTAAGAGCTTTAAATTCATTTCCACATGCTTTTTAATCAAATATATACTTAATAAATGACTTCTTTTTTTTGAAAATTCAAAACCATGACTCTGAATCATCATAAATACTGTAGCCCTCATGATTGATTCTTTACTCATGTTGTAAGTAGCTCTTTATTAGGTTTTCTAAAATTTCTAGGACAAATTTGTGTTTCCCCCACACATTTTAATAAAACTTCCAGATGTTATATCTGTGCTTTTTTAAACAGCTCTCATCTGTAGCAGTCTGGGATTTCATATGATTAATTCTTTTATCACTCTTGAGTATAATAAGACTAAATGACCTCTTTCTTTGTATTTTCTTACTCTTGGACTTTTTAATGTATGTTTCCTTTCTTGACCATGTTTTCATGCAATTTAAATTGCTATTTTAATGGCTTTTTAAGTGTGGTATTACAGTGTTTGCATGGGGATACCTCAGTGACAAGAAATACAAAGATAGAAAAGAGTTTTTCTGAAATCTTGAGTTATCTTCCTGAGACGAATCTGTTTGTGTGTCATATTTTTAAATCTGTTGTTCCCTATATCCCATTCTCAGAATTTGTAACTAGATAACTGTATATTCTGGAATTTAGATGGTAGGAATGAAATGCGCAGAGTAATAGGCCAGTAAACTCACAGCTGAACACAAGCACCTTTTTTACACCCCTGAGCTCTTTTCTTTTGGTGTTCTGGAGGCCTTAATACATAGTTTGACAGTTGATCTACTTGATTCAAAATTATTAACCCTAAATGTTTTCTCTTCTGTGTTGAAGAAAAACTACCAACACCATAAAAAGATGGTGAAATGTATTTTATTCTTGTAAATATTTCACCAGCTATTATCTGTCCTGTCATATTTTTCCAGGTGAGGACAAAGACCTTGCTAATATTTTCATAAACATTTTGCCACTCATTTTATTTTCCTGTTAATTATAATACATATCTTACTTTGTTGTTTTGTGGAAAATTATGTTATTACTATAGTAGAAACGCTTTATTTTGTTAAATGTCTAAAGGGAGGCAGGATCCAGGAAAGTTTAAGGACCTAGATTCAGAGCAACAGTTGCTCCTGTAAAGCAATGCATTTCTCAGAAAAGGGCTTTGATGAAATATATGTGAATCACCTGTTTTGTTACTTATTTTTGGAACAGTCTCTGTTATGCCACATTTCATTTGTTTTTATATTTTTATTATGAGATACTTTAAATGTAGAAACAAGTATACAGTCTAGTTTACCACCCTGCACCTGCCACCAATTTTATTAAACCTCAACACATTTGCCTTAGTTTCAAAGCCAGCATTACATTACTGATATAGTTGAAATTACTCTTGCCCTTGACTCATCCCTTTCTCCCCAGAGGTAACCATGCCTTGGAATTTAGCATTGGTCATCTCCATTAATCACTGTGTATTTTACTAAATGCTCATACTTCATTCAAGAATATATATGATATTCTTCATGTTCAGTTCAGTCTCTTGGTTGTGTCTGACTCCTTGTGACCCCATAGTCTGCACCATGCCAGGCTTTCCTATTTATCACCAACTCCTAGAACTTGCTCAAACTCATGTGCATTGAGTCAGTGATGCCATCCAACCATCTCATCCACTGTCACCTTCTTCTCCACCTGCCTTCAATCGTTCCCAGCATCAGGATCTCTTCCAATGAGTCAGCTCTTCCCATAAGGTGGCCATAGTATTGGAGCTTTAGCTGCAGCGTCAGTCCTTCCAATGAATATTCAGGACTGATTTCCTTTAGGATGGACTGATTTCGTCTCTTTGCAGTAAAGGGACTGTCAGGAGTCTTCTCCGACACTACAGTTCAAAAGCATCAATTCCTTAGTGCTCAGCTTTCTTTATGGTCCAACTTTCACATCCATACATGACTACTGGAAAAATCATAGCTTTGACTAGATGGACCTTTGTTGGCAAAGTAATGTCTCTGCTTTTTAATACGCTGTCTAGATTTGTCGTAGCTTTTCTTCAAGGAGCAAGCTTCTTTTAATTTTATGGCTGCAGTCACCATCTGCAGTGATTTTGGAGCCCCCCAAAATAAAGTCTGCCGCTGTTTCCATTGTTTCCCCATCTATTTTCCATGAAGTGATGGGACTGGATGCCATGATCTTAGTTTTTTGAATGTTGAGTTTTAAACCATCTTTTTCACTCTCCTCTTTCACTTTCATCAAGAGGCTCTTTAGTTCCTCTTGCTTCCTGCCAAAAGGGTAGTGTCATCTGCATATCTGATGTTATTGATATTTCTCCCAGCAATCTTGATTCCACCTTCTGCTTCATCCAGCCTGGCATTTTTCATGATGTACTCTGCATAGAAGTTAAATAAGCAGTGTGACAATATACAGCCTTGATGCACTCCTTTCCCAATTTGGAACCAGTTCATTGTTCCATGTCCGGTTTTAACTATTGCTTCTTGACCTGCATTCAGGTTTCTCAGGAGGCACGTAAGGTGGTCTAGTAATCTCATCTCTTGAAGAAGTGCCCACAGTTTGTTGTGATCCACACAGTCAAAGGCTTTAGTGTAGTCAATGAAGCAGATGTTTTTCTGGAATTCCTTTGCTTTTTCAATGATTCCGTGGATGTTTGCAATTTGTTCTCTGGTTCTTCTGCCTTTTCTAAATCTAGCTTGAACATCTGGAAGTTCTTGGTTCACATACTGTTGAATCACAGCTGGGAGAATTTTGAGCATTACTTTGCTAGTTCACATACTGTTGAATCACAGCTGGGAGAATTTTGAGCATTACTTTGCTATTTTGAGATGAATGCAATTGTGTGGTAGTTTGAGCATTCTTTGGCATTGCCTTTCTTTGGGATTGGAATGAAAACTGACCACTTCCAGTCCTGTGGCCACTGCTGAATTTTCCAATTTGATTTAGGTCATACCTGAATGGTCTAATGGTTTTCCCTGATTTCTTCAATTTAAGTCTGAATTATGCAATAAGAAGTTCATGATTTGAGTCATAGTCAGCTCCTGGTCTTGTTTTTGCTGACCAGATAGAGCTTCTCCATCTTCAGCTGCAAAACATATAATCAAACTGATTTCACTGTTGATCATCTGGTCATGTCCATGTGTAGAGTCATCTCTTGTGTTGCTGGAAGAGGATGTTTGCATAGACCAGTGCATTCTCCTGGAAAAACTGTTAAGCCTTTGCCCTGCTTCATTTTTTACTCCAAGGTCAAACTTGCTTATTACTCCAGGTATCTCTTGACTACCTACTTTTGCATTTCAATTCCCTATGATGAAAAGGATATCTTTTTTGGTGTTAGCTTTAGAAGGTCTTGTAGGTCTTCATAGAACCATTCAAGTTCAGCTTCATCAGCATTAGTGGTTGAGGCAATGACTTGGATTACTGTGATATTGAGTGGTTTGCCTTGGAAACAAACAGAGATCATTCTGTCATTTTGGGGATTGCACCCAAGTACTACGTTTCAGACTCTTTTGTTGACTATGGGGGCTACTCCATTTCCTTTAAGGGATTCTTGCCTACAGTAGTAGATATAATGGTCATCTGAATTAAATTCACCTGTTCCAGTCCATTTTAATTCACCAATTCCTAAAATGTCGATATTCATCCTTGTCATCTCCTGTTTGACCACTTCCATTTTACCTTTATTCGTGGACCTAACATTCTAGGTTCCTAGGCAGGATTGTTCTTTACAGTATCGAGCTTTACTTCACAAGTCACATGCACAACTGGATGTTGTTTTCACTTTGGCTTAGCCTCTTCACTCTTTCTGGAGCTGTTTCTCCACTCTTCTCCTGTAGCATATTGGGCACCTACCAACCTGGGGAGTTCATCTTTCAGTGTCATATCTTTTTGCCTTTTCATATAGTCCATGAGATTCTCAAGGCAGTAATACTGAAGTGGTTTGCCTTTTCCTTCTCCAGTGGACCATGTTTTGTCAGAACTCTCCACCATGATTTATGTAAAAGTAGTTCACCACATCATTCTTCGACTTAGTTTTAAATTTAATATTATTTTCAGATTTTCTCTTATGAAGCTAGTACTTCTAATTTATTCCTCTCAACTGCTGAACAGTATTCCATTTTATGACCATCCCAAATTTTATGGATGGAGATAAATCTATTTCTGTGTATATATTTGCTATTACAAACAAATTGAAATGGACATTTCTCTACTTATTTCCTTGGCAAATATTTTCTCTGCCATATATATCTAGAAGTGAAACTGCTATATCATAGAAAATGCACATCTTCCTTGTTAGTAGATATTGGCACATGCCCTGAAAGTGTTTGCACCAATTTATAAGCCCTCTAGAGATTAAGTCACTACTGCTCCATATCCTCATAGTGCTTATTGTTGTCAGACTTTTAAATAGTTGCTATTCTGCATATAGTGTGGAATGGTATGTTGCAAATTTGTATGGCCCTGATGACTAGCAAGATGGATTGAGCACCTTTTCATATGTCACATGTTTAGGGGTAATAATAACATGGTTTAGAGTTGGAAGTTAGGTCCAGATGACTTGGATTTGGGACCTAACTCTTCTGGGTGACCTTGGGATCATTACCATTTTGTGTCTTATTGGTACAATTGGGATAATAATCATACCCACATCATGGGGTTATTCTGAATTGATACATGAGAATCTCTCACAGCTGTGTCCAGGCTAAATAAGGATGATGATGTTGAAATAAAACATCACGGAGATATGATAAGTGTAATTCAAAGAATTTGATTACATTAAATGTCACGTTACATAATTGAAAGGTTAATGGCTCTAATCAGCCTGATTATGGAAAGATTGGAATGGAAAAATTCTGGAGCTTGGGAACATCCCCTTCTCCTCATCTTCTTGATTCACTCACATTATCCCCTTCCTCTTCAGAAGATAACTTTAGCTCAGAGTCCAGATGGAGGCTGAGGAGCCAATTACCAAGCATATAACATCCAATTTTTTTTAAAAAGTGATGGGTGTGTTATCTTGGAGTTTTATTGGATTATGTTGTTGACTATTTGTGTTTCCCTTATGCAAGCTGCTTATCATCTTTCCCTTGTTGTACTGGGCTATTTGCTTTTTCTCATTAATTAGTAGTTCTTTATATTTTGAACACTAATTCTGACAAATTTCTTTTCCCAATCTCTGATTTGTCTGTCAACTTTAGGATATTTTTTGTTTGTTTACACAGAATTTTAAAGACTCGATGTGATTAAATGGAGCAATTATTTCCATAATGCTTTGTATTTTTATAGCTAGTTTAAGGTTTTTTGCTCCATAAACAATTGTTAAGGACATTCTCTGTATTTTCTTCTGTTATGAAGGTTTTGTCCCTCAGAACAAAATTCTCTCTGGCATTTATTTCTGTATCTAGTGAAAGTTGGAAAGCTAATTGTCAATCACTAGTTATGTCTCGTTTCGGTGGTCTGTCTGGCCATGACCTAAAATGATAGTCTGTTGGTTACTATGTATTTATAATAGTAGGAATAAGAGGAGGGGGAGCAGGAAAAAGAGCAGGAGGAACAAAAGCATCTGTTAACCACTCTTACATTCTGTGTGCTTTACACGTATTGACTCATTTAATCCTTAACAGAGCCCCATGCAGTGAGTGACTCCCATGATCTCCATTTTATCTTTTTTTTTTAACTTTTATTTTACTTTATAATACTGTATTGGTTTTGCCATACATTGACACGAATCCGTCATGGGTGTACATGAGTTCCCATTCCTGAACCCCCCTCCCACCCCATATCATCTCTCTGGATCATCCCCATGCACCAGCGCCAAGCATCCTGTATCCTGTATCCATTTTATCTTTAAGGAAACTGACACACAGACAAGTTAAGTGACTTGCCACAAAAATGTATAGGTGGAATTCAAACCGACTGAAGCTGAAATCAAAACCCAGACCACCTGCAACAGACTCCATATTTAAAACCACTCTCTTGCCCAGCCTCCAAAACGCCATGTTGGCTGATAAACAAGTTCCCTCTCCTCCTTTTTCTTAAAAAATAAACAAGAGAAGTCTTGGCTGACTTTGGCCACTTTCTCTGTTTCCTTTGTTTTTCTTTTCTTTTTTTCAGTTATCAGACGAATATGGTATATACACAGGGTTCTAGGTAGAAATTACAGTAGTAAATCATCTGATCATTATTTTGGGGGTAGCATTATAATGCTACTTTTCTATAAACTACACAAAGGGTTAGAGATGGCCAAGATGACAGGCTGGGGTTGACTTTTGAATTTACACCTTTGTTTTACTTTTCTTGGAATTTATTCTGAAAAATAAATTGTGAATTGTTACTTTTCTTGGAATTTATTCTGAAAAAAAAAAAGAAAGAATTTTCCTTAAGGCCATAGTTACTAGTCTTGAGACTCTCAATAGAGAAGACCAACATAAAAATAAATAATTACAGTACAATTTGACAGTTTGTTAAATTACAGAATAATGAGGGCTTAACCGAAGAGATACCTGTCTAGGAGTTTAATGAATGATGTTTTGATATTGCTGTAATAAACAACCTGTATTATTGATATAATAAAACAAAAACACAGTGACTTAAAACCATTTTATTATCGTTTCAAGCCATTACAGTTTGTTATTATTTCTTATGTTTCCCCAGGCTTACTAAGCTCAGCTGGGAACATGGTGATGCCTAGGCCTGCAGTCTTCTGGGACTTGACTGGGCTGGACCATCCAACATGGCTCAGTCACATGACTGAGGGTTCACCTGGCATCAGCTGGGAGCTAAGCTGGGATGCTGCACAGGTGCCTTGGTCCCCCTCTGGAACAGCTCTGTGTGGCATGGGCTTCTCATAGCATGGTGGCAGCGTTCCCAGAGCAGGAGGAAAAGGCCTGAGTTTGAGAGCTCCAGTATGTTCTACCATATTCTAGATTCCAAGCCAGTCCTAGTGTAAACACAGATTCAAGAGTAGGGCATTGAATTGCCCACCCTTAATGTGAGAAGTTGCATAAGCATATAAAGCCAGAGGAATTGTCAGAGGTCCCCTCTGGAGACTATCAACCAGAGAGGCCTTGCTCAGAAAAGGAAATGTATGCTGAATCTTGAGGGAGGAGGGAGCCCTTACCAGGGAGAGTCGGAGGAAGAAGATCCACAGAAGCTAAGAGTACAGACATGAAAGAGTATAATATGTATGGATAGAATTTTTGTACTGTGGAGTTATAAGGGATAAAATTGGTAACATGTGTTAGAAATAAGAAAATAATAGCTAAAATTCATGAAGAGGTTATAGTATGCCAGGCCCATCTCAAGGATCTTTGAATGACTTATTTATCCTCATGACAACCCTATGAAGTCAGGAGTACTACTACCTTAATTTTAAGATAGTTGCACGTTGTCATATAACCTGTAAACATTAGAGCTAAATTTGAACACAGGTGGTATCCTTAGAGATTACCCTCTCAACCACCATACCTGTAAATTATTTTTTTAAATGCATGTGACATGTTGTATGTTGTCTCCCATAGATTGTATACATCATATTAAGAGAATTGGGTTATAAGTAAGAAACTGGAGTGTGATCCTACTGGTGTTCAAATTGCTGTGTTTCTAACACTGGTCCAGGTGTCTCAGAAGCAGTTGAGTCTAGGAGTCCCTCAGATGTTGGTAGTGGCTCCATGGTTTCAGGAGGTCTAGGTCAAGCAGAGAGGCCTTCTCTCATCTTAGGTACATCTTTTGGTAATATCAAAGGTGGTCTTGGTGGGAAAGCTGAGCCCAGCAAAGCAGTGGTCACACACTCAATGGTCAGAGCCTTGAAGTCTTTAAATGAATTCACAGAGAGAAGGAAGAAGTTAGAAACAGAAAGAGACCCAATGGCAAAGAGAAGCAGAGATGGCAACAAGTGGAGTAAGGATTAGCAGACTCAGGGTGATTATCTTGTTTTCATTGCTCTTTTGAATCCCAAATGACTTTCCAGTTTTGAACTCATTTTTGTCTGTCCAAACTTGAGCTTGGACATCATTCCTGAATATTCATTGAAAGGACTGATGCTGAAGTGAAACTCCAATACTTTGACCACCTGACATGAAGAACTGACTCATTGGAAAAGACTCTGATGCTGGGAAAGATTGAAGGCAGGAGGAGAAGGGGATGACAGAGAATGAGATGGCTGGATGGCATCACTGACTCAATGGACATGAGTGTGGACAGGCTCCGGGAGTTGGTAATGGACAGGAAGACCTGGCATGCTGCAGTCTGTGGGGTCACAAAGAGTTGGACACGACTGAGCGACTGAACTGAAATGAAGCTTGAGCTGAATAGTTCCTAGGTTTCTGTACCATTCAACTGAATGGTGGGAAAACACCTATGTTTCTAAATACAGCCTATAGTCAATCCCTATTACGTGACATAACCCAAATGAACCTCTATTTTTATAATCAAAAGAGCCCAACTAACAAGAATATTTAGTTTTATCAGATGCTTTGTTACTGGGTTGTTGTTGTTGTTGTTTTTTTTTTTTTTTTTTTTTGAGGATAGAGACATTAGGACCGTCCTTTATACAGTATCTAGCAGTCGGACATAACTGAGGTGACTTAGCAGCAGCAGCAGCCCAAAGCTTTGCATACATTAAATGCTAAAAAGTTGATACTTGATCCTTTTTTCTGTCCATTGGGATTTTGAATATGTTTGTTGTGCATGGGGTCATGATGATCTCTAAATTATTATATACAGTTTATAAAACTTGTGAGATTTATGCTTCCCTCTCTCAGCTGTTCCATTCATTAGAACAAAGCATTTGTCTAAACACAATTTGAGTTTTAAAAATAATTTCATATAAACAGCTATGTTTTTATTAAGAAATCTTTTTTTTATATTTAGGGAGATCTTTATTTAAGTATCAGGCAGACACATACATGTACTGATAGAATGTTCTTGACAGCTTATCACCACTGTAGGTGGAAAGACTAGCCACTTTGAAAGTACATTAATAGCATGTTGATTATTTTTTCTATTTTTTGTTAAGTAAGATAAAACATTATTTCAAAAATGTTCATTCTAACTATGTATTACCTTAGCTGACAAATGTCTTATGTCACAAAGATGGATATTCTGAACCATTGACATCATAGATCCTGATTAACAGCACAAACTCTGGGGCCAGATAACCTGAATTTAAATCCTAGGAAAATCATGCATGGCTTTGGGGAAGTTACTTAAATTCTTGTGACCACAGTTTCTTCATCTTAATATGAGGATGATAAAAGTATCTCTCTCACAAGAGTATTCTAAAAATTGAATAAGGTAATATATGTGAAGTACTTATATCAGTACCAGCACATAATCATAAGACTTAGATACTGTGTTGCTGTTGGTTTATTATTTACTCTTAGTTTTTAAGGCCAAAAAAGGCATTTTTATTTTAGCTCTCTTTTACAGTAGATTGATCTGTCAGAACTTTTGGGTGGCAGTAATAAAAGCAGAATCACAAACCTTCTAATAAGCAGTGTGTAGAGAACACTATTTCTGGCCTCTGTGCCTGAGACCAGTCATTTCACCTCCCAGAAACATTTGTCAGATTGTAAGTTGTAAGCAGGGTGGTTTGAATCCATATGATTCCGCTTCACAACGGCTCTACTCTCCAAAGTGTCAGAGGTGACATGATGGCAAAATACGCTATGGAACACTTGTGGAAATACTTGAGGACTGATTTTTTGAGATTTAATTTGTGCTAAAAATTCATCAACACATCTCCAGGAAGGCAAATCCTCCCAAGACATATGGAGACTGTTTTAAGATTGGCTTCATGATTCTGATTGGGACCGTTTTAATTTTATCATTGGCCACTTCAAAAGAACGAGAGAAATGCAAGGTAAATTAACTAAAATAAGTCCTTCTGTTAAGATGTAGAAAGCAGAATGCCGATTTGAGAGGGGAGTGAATTCATGTAGTCAGTTGAACTAGAGCCATTAACAGAAGAGCTTAGGGAGAGATGAAGTTAAGGAATGTAGCATGAAAGAAAAAATGGATGATTTAAAAGGATGAATTACATAAAGAAACATTCCCAACAGGATGCATAAGGAAGGGTGTGAAGAGAGCTGCATATTTTAGAGACTGGAATAAGCGGTACATATTTGGAGGGTCTTGGCGTATATAAAGAGATCTGCTTAGCATGGCAGCCAGCTGCTCACCTCTCATGAAAGAAAAGAAGAAATGTGCTTAAGCTGAAATGTGAGGGATTTTGGTTTGACTTTCTAAACAATAAAGATTGTTAAAGGTTGATCTGAATTGTGTTATCTCAATCCTGATAATGCTGAAAAATGGCTTAACTGCTAATCATCCAGAGATGTTTCCGTGCAAAGACAAAGTGTGGATCCAAGACTTCTTAGTAGCTGCAACTTTGTTTTAGCATTTCAGAGAAGTTTCTTACTTCAAGTATGCAATCTTCTCTTGGATTCTTTTCCCCCACCACTCTTACCTTTTGTATTTTTCACATGCTCTATAATCTGGTGTACCACCATCTCCATGCCTAGTTTCTGTACAGTTCTATGATTTTGCTGTGACTGAGTTAGATGGCTTCCTCTCAAATAAATAATATACCTGCCTCCTAAATAGCTTCTGAAAGTGGGATGTGTAACCGATGTTCATTTTTTTTAATTCCACAAATTGTTATATATGAATCCTGGAGGTTCAAAGTTGAATGAGGCATAATTTCGATCCTATTGGGATTTACTGTGTAAGGGGTTGAAGACAGACATAAGTCCGATTAAAATGTAAGAAGTGACATAATAGAAACATGACACAGAGAAAGGAGTTAAGAGCTCTGCCTGGGGAAGATGTGTCTATCAACAGATACACCTGTAAGGCACCTTGCAGGGAGCATCTTGAGGGGAAGTTCCTGGGGCATGTGTCACTGGGAAATTGACAGACCAGCCCTGATCTGCAGGGATCAAGTGGCCACTCCTTTGACAAGTGATCACTCCTCTGTTGGCAGCTGCTTCCTAGTTATCCACCATGCGGGAGAAAGTCCAAATCTGGGGAGACTAGTACCTGTGTCTGTCGCTTTACTTTCAGAAGATATTTTGAGATTAAATTAGGTAATGCAAAAGCATCTAGCAAAAAATAGGCACTTAAGAAATGTATATTTAATGAGTTTCTTCAACAAGAGAAACCCATTGTCGGTGGTATGGGGGAAAAGTAGAGGGAGCACATTTCTCAATTAATACAGGCTTTGGAGATATAACAACCAGATGCAATCTGTAGATTTTACTCAGTCCTAATTTAATCATAGCAACTCCAAAATAATGTTTTGAAGCAATGGGGAAAATGTTGATTAAGAACCAGGTAGCATAAAAAATAAAAATGCTTACTGGCAGTTTTGCTGGGGTGGAAATGCTTCTGTGGTTATGTGAGAAGATGTCCATCCTTTTCAGAGATGTATGCTGAAGTGAGATTTGCTTTAAACAGATTCCACGAAGAACTGAAGGGGAAGTGCTGTAAATATAGCGACCCCATGGACTGTAGCCTACTGCACTCCTCCATCCATGGGATTGTCTAGGCGAGTACTGGAGTGGGTTGCCATTTCCTTCTCCAGAGGATCTTCCTGACTCAGGGATTGAACCTGAGTCTCCCACATTGTAGGCAGACGCTTTACCATCTGAGCTACCAGGGAAGTCAATAAATATAGCAGGTTCTTGATGTTGTTAAATCTAGTTAATGGAAATGTGGAGGCTCTTTGACCTATTACCACTGCTATTGTGTATGCTTGGAAATTTCATAACTAATTCCCCTGTCCTCCTTCCCTCAATCAGCTCTTCATTGTCTAGACATGATTGGCAGCATGCAGGATTTAAGTGAAAAGAGGAAAATAATGTCTAACAATTGTAGGCAGACGCTTTACCATCTGAGCTACCAGGGAAGTCAATAAATATAGCAGGTTCTTGATGTTGTTAAATCTAGTTAATGGAAATGTGGAGGCTCTTTGACCTATTACCACTGCTATTGTGTATGCTTGGAAATTTCATAACTAATTCCCCTGTCCTCCTTCCCTCAATCAGCTCTTCATTGTCTAGACATGATTGGCAGCATGCAGGATTTAAGTGAAAAGAGGAAAATAATGTCTAACCAGGAAGTTTAGAGCTAAAAAAAATTATATACAATATTGTTTTTAAAAATGTTAACATATTAACTTAGGCATAACCCTTCAATGAACACCCCATAAGGCAGATTGCTGTTTGAAAGCAAAGAGGCAGATTTCTTCCACTTCAATTATAAATAGGAACCATCCTCAGAGTTCATTGGCAGATTTGAAATGACCAAAAAAGGCAACTACAAGCATAGCTGATTTTTAATACAGTATCACAGATCTCCTATTTATTCCTATTGCTTTATCATTTGCTGAATAACATTCAAAAGGTTAAACCATATAATTTTCTTTATTTAATGAAAAAAGTTTTAAAGTTTAAGAAAAAAACTGATTCATTTTAGTGTTTTATTTTCCCTTAACACAAAATGTACATATTTTTCCTTTTCAACTTAGATAATATAAAAGCTTTGAAGATGAATTTTCAGAAATAAATTTCTATCTGAAGATGTATTCCCTATATTGAATAATCAGAGTTGGAATTAATAGTCACTTGATATTAACAGATTGCCTTTTTTTTTTTTTTACTTTATTCTGCGTTACAATACTGTATTGGTTTTTCCATACATTTACATGAATCAGCCACAGATGTACAAGATCTCCCAATGCCGAAGCCTCCTCCCACCTCCCACCCCATATCATCTCTCTGGATCATGTGCACCAGCCCCAAGCATCCTGTGTCCTGTATTGAATATAGACTGTGCTTCGTTTCTTATATGATAATATACATGTTTCAATGCT
>SJYC01018744.1:0-40546 GCA_006408675.1 Madoqua kirkii | reverse complement strand
GGATTCTGATTGCTAGAATTTTGTTAAGGATTTTTGCATCTATGTTCATCAGTGATATTGGCTTGTAGTTTTCTTTTTTTGTGGTGTCTTTGTCAGGTTTTGGTATTAGGGTGATGGTGGTCTCATAGAATGAGTTTGGAAGTTTACCTTCCTCTGCAACTTTCTGGAATAGTTTCAATAAGATAGGTGTTAGCTCTTCTCAAAATTTTTGGTAGAGTTCGGCTGTGAAGCCGTCTGGACCTGGGCTTCAGATTGCCTTTTTAAAAAATATTTTATCTACTTTCAGAATTTCAGCTGTTGGGTGTCAGATTAAAATTCTGAATCATGTTTGTTTCCTCTCAGAATTGACTGTCAAATCCAAGGACAGATATTTATAACAGTGTTCTGTTCAGGCAAAAAGTCAGTTTTCAGGCTGCAACATGGATGGTTATAAAGCTCTTATTCACAATTGGATTTTGCGATCATTTTAAACAAACAAATTAAAGCTCTAAGATTGAATTTTAGTAAATCAGCCATTTAATTTCCCGTTTTATTATGCTTTTACATTTGCAGAGTGCTGTGTGGTTTATATATTGCATTCAAATAATTATTTCTCACAACAGCATTACCACACTGGTACTACTATTTCTGCTTGACTGATTCACTTGACTGATAATACTATTGAAATTCTAAGTGGTGAAATGACTTGTCCTAAGTCATCTAGCTAGTTAGCTTAAATAAAACTTCTATGCATTTTTTTCTGGTTCCAAATTCTTTCATTGTAAAATTCCTATTCTAAATGTCTACAAACAAGAATCTGGTTAAAAAAATAACTTACATGGATTCTAGAGCTCCTTATAAATATTTCAAGATTTTATTAGTGGGATATATCTTCTTACAAATGCTAAGAGGAGTGAAGCGAATTCATGTACTAATTTTCAGCAGATTTGTATACAAAGAAATACAACACTGGCTCAAACAGAAACAGTCAGCTTTTAAGAAAAATAGCTTTATAATTATTCTTTTTAAATATTGACACCTTAAGTGAGGGTATAAGGTATGCTTATAAACTTTTAAACATGAAACAGGATGCCTTTTCACTAGACTACCATGCTGAATCTTGTGTGTGACAGTAACGTCTGAAATCATTACATTATTTTTAGCCAGCATATGCAGTTGTTTAAATCTCATAAGTTAGGAAAATGATTAGATGCAGGAGCTGTTGAGTGAAATAAAGATGGATAGATGTATACATAGTATCTGGAGTAGGAAATGACAACCCACTCCAATATTCTTGCCTGGAAAATTTCATGGAGTGAGAAGTCTGGTGGGCTGCAGTCCATGGGGGTCACAAAGAGTTGGACATGTTGGAATACACACACAGAAACACACAGGCACACAGAGTAGAGTACTATTATCATTCTTCTAAGAAAGAGGTATATTTGCTTATTGGAGAAGGAAATGACAACCCACTCCATTATTCTTACCTGGAGAATTCCATGGACAGGAGAGCCTGGCAGTTTGCAGTCCATGGGGTCGCAGAGAGTCAGACACAATAGAGTAACTAACACAGCAACATTTGCTTATATTAAAAATAGAATGGAAACATTATTAAATATAAAATATTACTGTAAAGGAAGAAGGTGACAAATCTAGAGGTTAAAATTCTCTGAATATACATTTTTTATAGATATGATCTTGGAACAATGTAAGTATTTTCAATAATTATAAAACACAATTAAATGTAAGAAACAATCCCTAGAAGTCAAAAGCAAAGTGAAATAGCCTAATTGTAACAAAATTGTGGCATAACCACATAGAAGAACTTCCTAAAACTTTAAACCACAGTAATTTCACTATATATACATATATATATATTCTAATAACAAAATACATGCAGAAATTATTTATTGTGAATATATTGCTCAGTTCAGTTCAATTGCTCAGTTGTGTCTGACTCTTTGCAACCCCATGAACTGCAGCATGCCAGGCTTCCCTGTTAATCACTAACTCCCAAAGCCTGATCAAACTCATGTTCATTAAGTTGGTGATGCCATCCAACCTTATCATCCTCTGTTGTCCCCTTCTCCTCCTGCTTCAGTCATTCCTGGCATCAGGGTCTTTTTAAATGAGTCAGTTCTTCACATCAAGTAGCCAAACTATTGAGTTTCAGCTTCAACATCAGTCCTTCTGATGAACACCCGGGACTGATCTCCTTTAGGATGGACTGGTTGGGTCTCCTTTCAGCCCAAGGGACTCTCAAGAGTCTTCTCCAACACCACAGTTCAAAAGCATCAATTCTTTGGTGCTCAGCTTTTTTTTATAGTCCAAAGCTCACATCCATACATGACTACTGGAAAAACCACAGCTTTGACTAGATGGACCTTTGTTGGCAAAGTGATATCTCTGCTTTTTAATATGCTGTCTAGGTTGGTCATAGCTTTTCTTCCAAGGAGTAAGCATCTTTTAAGTTCATGGCTGCAGTCACCATCTGCAGTGATTTTGGAGGTCAAAAATGCAAGTCTCTCATTGTTTCCACTGTTTCCCCATCTATTTCCCATGAAGTGATGGGAACAAATGCCATAATTTTAGCTTTCTGTATGTTGAGTTTTAAGCCAACTTTTTCACTCTCCTCTTTCACTTTCATCAAGAGGCTCTTTAGTTCTTCTTTGCTTTCTGCCATAAGGGTGGTGTCATCTGCATATCTGAGGTTATTGATCTTTCTCTTGGCAATCTTAATTCCAGCTTAAGCTTCATCCAGCCCAACATTTCACATAATGTACTCTGCATACAAGTTAAATAAGCAGGGTGACAGTATATACCTTTGACATACTCCTTTTCCAATTTGTAACCAGCCTGTTGTCCCATGTTCAGTTCTAACTTTTGCTTCTTAACCTGTATACATATTTCTCAGGTGGCAGGTCAGGTGGTCTGGTATTCCCATCTCTTGAAGAATTTTCCACAGTTTGTTGTGATGCACACACTCAAAGGCTTTGGCATAGTCAATAAAGCAGAAATAGATGTTTTCTGATTTAGAATGGGGTGAAATCACATGTAGAATCAAACCCAGTACCTGCCAGAGATGCTCAGAGGCCTCAAACAAGACTTGTGCTCACCAGGACCCAGAGACCCCACAGAGACTGTGCCGTATCTGCCTTTGAGTGTTTGAGTGTCTCCTGTGGATGTACAGGTCAGCAGTGGCCTTCCACAGGGGCAGGGACTCTGTGTTCAACAGACCTGAGTTACACAGCATGTGGCATAAGCCCTCTTGGAGGAGGTCACCATTAACCCTATCATAGATCCGCTGAACAGATGACCCACAAACTGCAGAACAATCATAATAAATAAATTATTGCACTGTTAAGAAAGTTCTAGGACCCAAAACAGATTTCCCAACCTGGAGATCTGGCAAAGGGACTGGGAACCCCCAGGGAATTTAAGTTTGGAAGCCAGTGGGTTTTGATTATAGAACTTACACAGGACTGGTGAAACAGACTCTTGGAGGGCACAAACAAAACTTTGTGTACACAAGGACCCAGGAGAAAGGAGCAGTGATTCCATGAGAGACTGGCCCAGACTTGCCTGTGAGTGTTAATGATTCTCCTGCAGAGATGTGGGTTGGCAGTGGCCTGCTGCAGGGTAGGGGCCACTGAGTGATGCAGTGTATGCACAGGAGCTTTTGAAGGAGGTTGCCATTATCTTCATTATCTCCATCACAGTTTGGTCTCAGGTCAAACAACAGGAAGGAGCACAGCCCCGCCCACCAACAGAAAATTAGGTTAAAGATTTACTGAGCACAGCCCTGCCCATCAGAACAAGACCCAGTTTGCCCCACAGTCAGTGTCTTCTATTTGGAAGCTTCCATAAGCCTCTTATTCTTATTCAGCAGAGGGCAGACAGAATGAAAACCACAATCATAAAAAATGAATCAAACTAATCACATGGACACAGCTTTGTGTAAGTCAGTGAAACTATCAGCCATGCTGTGTAGGGCCACCCAAGAACAACGGGTCATGGTGGAGAGTTCTTACAGAATGTGGTCCACTGGAGAAGGAAATGGCAAACCACTTCAGCAGTCTTGCTTTGAGAACCTCATGAACATTATCAAAAGGCAAAAAGATATGACACCGAAAGATGAACTCCCCAGTTTGGTAGGTTCCCAGTATGCTACCAGAGGTGAGTGGAGAAATAACTCCAGAAAGAATGAAGAGACGGAGCCAAAGCAAAACCAGTGCCCAGTTGTGGATATGACTCATGATGGAAGTAAAGTTCGATGCTGTAAAGAACAATATTTCATGGGAACAAGGAGTGTTAGGTCTACGATTCAAGGTTAATTGGAAGTGGTCAAACAGGAGATGGAGAGAGTGAACAAACTAGAATCTGTGAACTAAAATGGACTGGAATGGGCAAAATTAATTCAGAATCAGTTGCAGTGTATGGACCTTATTCAGATACAGATTCAACAACAGCAAAAACCTGTTGGGGGGAAAAATCATGCATATGGTAATTGGGGAACTCTGAATGTTGGCTGGATATTTGATGATATTAGTTCAGTTCAGTTCAGTCACTCAGTCGTGTCCTACTCTTTGCAACCCCATGAATCGCAGCATGCCAGGCTTCCCTGTCCATCACCATCTCCCAGAGTTCACTCAGACTCACGTTCATCGACTCAGTGATGCCATCCAGCCATCTCATCCTCTGTCGTTCCCTTCTCCTCCTGCCCCCAATCCCTCCCAGCATCAGAGTCTTTTCCAATGAGTCAACTCTTCGCATGAGGTGGCCAGAGTACTGGAGTTTCAGCTTTCGCATCATTCCTTCCAAAGAAATCCCAGGGCTGATCTCCTTCACAATGGACTGGTTGGATCTCCTTTCAGCCCAGGGACTCTCAAGAGTCTTCTCCAATACCACAGTTCAAAAGCATCAGTCTTTGGTGCTCAGCCTTCTTCACAGTCCAACTCTCACATCCATACATAACCACAGGAAAAACCATAGCCTTGACTAGACAGACCTTAGTAATGTCTCTGCTTTTGAATATGCTGTCTATGTTGGTCATAACTTTTCTTCCAAGGAGTAAGCGTCTTTTAATTCCATGGCTGCAGTCACCATCTGCAGTGATGTTGGAGCCAAAAAAATAAAGTCTGACAGTTTCCACTGTTTCCCCATCTACTTCCCATGAAGTGACGGGACCAGATGCCATGATCTTCATTTTCTGAATGTTGAGCTTTAAGCCAACTTTTTCACTCTCCACTCTCACTTTCATCAGGAGGCTTTTTAGTTCCTCTTCACTTTCTGCCATAAGGGTGGTGTCATCTGCATATCTGAGGTTATTGATATTTCTCCTGGCAGTCTTGATTCCAGCTTGTGTTTCTTCCAGTCCAGTGTTTTTCATGATGTACTCTGTATATAAGTTAAATAAGCAGGGTGACAATATACAGCCTTGACATACTCCTTTTCCTATTTGGAACCAGTCTGCTGTTCCATGTCCAGTTCCAACTGTTGCTTCCTGAGCTGCATACAGATTTCTCAAGAGACAAGTCAGGTGGTCTGATATTCCCATCTTTTTCAGAATTTTCCACAGTTTATTTTGATTCACACAGTCAAAGGCTTTGGCATAGTCAATAAAGCAGAAATAGATGTTTTTGGGGAACTCTCTTGCTTTTTCAATGATCCAGTGAATGTTGGCAATTTGATCTGTGGTTCCTCTGCCTTTTCTAAAACCAGCTTGAATATCAGGAAGTTCACGCATTGCTGAAGCCTGGCTTGGAGAATTTTCAGCATTACTTTACTAGCATGTGAGATGAGTGCAATTGTGCGGTAGTTTGAGCATTCTTTGGCATTGCCTTCTTTGGGGATTGGAATGGAAAGTGACCTTATTATTTTTAAAAGTGTGATAATAGTATTGTGGTTATATTTTTAATCCAAATTTTTTAGAGACATACTGAAATATTTATGGATGAAATGATATTATTTTAGAGATTTGCTTCAAAATAATCTGGGAGGGTGAGAAATGGCAATGGGTACAGATGAAATGCAAAATGATAATTGTCAAAACTGAGGGTGAACTATAACATTCTCTATACTTTTGTATATGCTTAAAATTTTTTAACACTAAGATAAAAAAGGAATGTCACTTAAGATCAATCTCAGAGATCATATTGTCATAAGTAGTCATTCCTATGAAATGATTATTAAGAAGGGCCTCAGGCTAGGGATATATTTTTATCCCATTCTCCAAAATGTGCTTACATGCACATGATAGGATGTGCTTATGCTGTGCTCTGCTAAGTTGTTTCAGTTGTGTCTGACATTTTGTGACCCCATGAACCTAAATACCGAGTTATGTGACAGATAGTTGTTCCAGTCCGCTTCCATGTTTGTTTGGCTTTTTTGCTCCATATTTACCAGAATTTTATGAGGAAATTTTGCTGTCTTCATTTTTGAGATCATGCTAAGAGATCAAATATTTTAAACCAAGACACAGCTAGTAGAGGAAAGAGCCAGGCTTGCAGTGCGTCTCTTTTGGCTTTCTATATCGGCATGCTCCCCCTACTCTCTTCATTCAGAGCAGAAAACAGGAATGGAGCTTTTGAATGACAGTGTCTGCTGTTATCTTTTTTTCCGTTTTCTAGATCAGCATTTTTTTTTTAACCCAATTTCAAATCTTTTGCATTTTGGCTAAATAAGAGACTCAAAAGCTAGTCAGCCTGCTCAAAGGCAATGCTAGCCACTATTTGGATCTTTAATAAAGGAATCTTCAATTAATTAGTCTTCAGTTAATTAATCTTCAGTTGATTCAGTTATTGAGGCAACTATTCCTTTCCCCACAAGATGGGAACAAGCACAATTTTGGCTTAATATTCTTCTTAGTCAGTTGCTCCAAGGCAGTTTTCCCTGGTTAGGGATATGAAAGGTGTGCTGCTGTTAGGAAAGGGAAGGATGGTACAGTGTGCCCAAAGGTAAGACTTCATTGTCATGCATGTATGCAAAGAAGAGGGGACCAATGGCAAAGACGTGACATTTTCAGTACTAAGAAATGAAAATAGCCCCTAGATAAAACTGTGATGTTCATCAGGGCAGTGGCTCCCTCATCTAGGATCCAGGGGAGCTTTTAAAGTCTTTTTAAAAGGTGAATGCTCAGGTCATCTCTAGATTGTCCAAAGGTTTTGCATGAGTCATCTCTTGATGAGTAAATTAAAAACCTCAAGTGAGTAAAATCCTCTCCGTTTCTTGGAGCAATTATAAAATTTGTGATCATTGAAGCTTTATTGGTAAAGTAGCAGCCCAGTACGATGACAAAATAAGCTTTTATGCTTCAAGCAGATCAGTGACTAATTCCAAACATAATGAGCAAGGCATCTTTTATCTCTCACTTCACTGAAATGGAGGCAGCTTGGACGTTATTTCTGAAACTCATAATACATATGAAATATGTAGTAAAGCAATCCTTTAAGGATGGTAAAAGAGATAGCAGGAAGTTCGATTCCTAGTTGACCAATAAATATTTAGAAATTTACTACAAATTACCTCAAGATTGGTATAAGAGTACATGCCCTTCAAAACTTAAAATTAGTTTTCCTCCCCTTTTTTTGTGAGTGGATTTTCTTATACCACCAGGAAGGATAGCTAAGTTAGACCCTTCATAGCTTCAGTTTCATGAGGAAAACAGGGAAATAAGTCAGCATGGTCTACAGTAGTCTGTTATCTGATTCAAATCTAAAATATACCTTTACACCTGGAGACACTTCTGACTTTACTATATAGTTGTTGAATAGCTTCCTCATATATGGAAAGTCATAGATATTTTCAGTTGAATTAGGAATTGCCCCACATTTCATGTTATTTTTAATGGGGAGTTAATGTTAGCTCTTTTGATATTATTTGCAAAATTTGTGTATCACTCTGTCAATCCAAGTTGTTATCACCACTGCTCTTTCATTTCAAAACATTATGTAATAACAACCCAAATTAGAAAAAAAATTGAAATTGGTTGACTCATAGGATATAAAAAATGATAAAAGAAGGAAAGCTGGAATTTTTTTCTAGATATTTAAACATATCTGAACTTTTAAATTAGTTGCGCTTTATAATCTTGAGAGAGAAGCTGTAGCTTTATACAAGATTTATACTTTCCCTATGTATGAATACTCTACAAAAGGTTTAGCACACACACCATAGTGCAACCATAGATAGTGAAAATACACCAACACATTATAAAACTCACCACCACAGTTAATCACAATGTTCTTATCTACCCCCACCCCCTTTTTGCCTGTAGGAACTGGATCTTACCTTCCACACATTGAAAAATGATGGAAACCATCCAGGGTGAAGTCCCTCCTGTGCCTCCAACATTTTCCACACGTTCTCTGTAACCACATCTTCCTTCAAAGGCCTTTTCTTCCCTCTCTAGCTTTCTCTGGAGAAGGGCATGGCAACCCTCCAGTACTCTTGCCTGAGAATCCCATGGGCAGAGGAGCTCGGTGGCCTACAGTCCATGGGGTTGCAAAGAGTCAGACATGACTGAGCAACTGAGCATGCATGCGTACCTTTCTCATCCACTACAGTCTACATCCCATCTCTACCTCCTTCTTCTAGGAACTCACTGCCATAGTTACCTTTCTCTTTTTTAACTATAGGTTCTTTGTATCCTACCTGAAAAGTCATTCAAGTCTCTTCTTTCTACAAAACAGATTTGAATTGCCGCTAATGGCCTCCTCCTTTCTTAGAATCTTTTGATGTGAGAGCTATAACTATTCCCTCTTATTCTTTCTTCTCTCATTCATTTTCTTTGTAAAAGCCCTCTCCACATGTAATCTTTCCATTACATGCTTTCATGACTCTTACTTGGCTGTATCTTTCCCTTCACTTCTCTCTGCGTTTTTATGCCATTTTTTTCTCCTTTACATCTGACCAGATCCTGACTCGTAGCATTTCCATGTCATCCAAGAAAACTTGAAGTCAGTTTGACCCTTCTTTCCTCTATTCTGGTTTCAGATTCAAAATATTAACATCTTGGCCTAAAATTGTAGACAAAGTGTGTTGGATTTTTCCCCTCCATACAATTTTAAATTTCTTAAGACTATGACTTATACTTCTCTCCTCCATCCCTACACCCAACAGATCTAGAGAAATACTGAGAGTCTAATAGTTATTAAATATTAGAGCTGTATTCTTTGGGGGAGAACAACTCACTTCAGTGGCAGGTGAATGACAGCATTTCAGAGCTATTGACTTATGAATATGCAGCTATTTTGTTAGCATTCTCTTCATTATATGCTCATTGACCCTTTTCATGGTATATAGAATTTTATTAGGTAATACAGTTTTTGTAACAAGGTTTTATAAATTTTAGACACCTCCAGAAATTGAAAATCTGTTTACAAATTGAGCCATGGCCTAGATACATTTTTAGACCTAACAACACCGGCATGGGTGCATAAATAGTAGGTATCATCCAGTTAACTGTGTAAACACAAGTGAAGATTGGGTGGGCATGATAGTGAGATGTCACTTATAGGATGGTATGGAGTTGAGCAAGCTCCAGAAAATGATGCAGATCAGGGAAGCCTGCCTTGCTGCTGTCCATGGGGTGACAAAGAGTCAGACATGACTGAGCAACTGACAACAATAATTGAGTTAACCAGAGTGATTTCTCTGGGAAGATGATTTTAAGTTTCTTCTGACTTACGATTATACAAACTGAAGACTGGCCCAATAAAAACAGCTTGAGCTCAGGATCAGAGACAGAAGGCACAGAAAGGCAGAGTGAAGATAAATCCGGAGATGCAGGCTTAAACTAGGAAACAGGTTCAATCCAAGATTTGGTTCTTCCTTCATCAAACTAAGTTATTGTTGTATCTATAAATATATTATGTGATTTCTTGTATGATAGCTAGCATTGACATAATGGTTACACTTCTCATTTTGACTTTTAAAGCAGAAAGTAAAACTATCACATGTGCGAAACACTACTTTCTTCCTATTTTCTGAATTGTTCTCCCTCACTCTCCACCCCCAACATTTCCACCACCTTTTCTTTTCACCTTATCATCCATCCTAGTTGCCTGCCATTGTGGCGATTGACCACCAACTATTTTTTTTAATTTAAATTTATTTAATGGAGGCTAATTACTTTACAATATTGTATTGGTTTTGCCATACATCAACATGAATCCACCATGGGTATACACATGTTCCCTATCCTGAACCCTCCTCCTGCCTTCCTCCCTGTACCATCCCTCTGGGTCATCCCAGAGCACCAGCCCCAAGCATCCTGTATCCTACATCGAACCTGGACTGGTGATTTGTTTCATATATGATATTATACATGTTTCAATGCCATTTTCCCAAATCATGCCACCCTCTCCCTTTCCCACAGAGTCCAAAAGACTGTTCTATATCTCTGTGTCTCTTTTGCTGTCTCGCATACAGGGTTATCGTTACCATCTTTCTAAACTCCATATATATGCATTAGTATACTGTATTGGTGTTTTTCTTTCTGGCTTACTTCACTATGTATAATAGGCTTGTTTCATCCACCTCATTAGAACTGATTCAAATTTATTCTTTTTAATGCCTGAGTAATACTCCATTGTGTATATGTACTACTGCTTTCTTATCCATTCATCTGCTGATGGACATCTAGGTTGTTTCCATGTCCTGGCCATTATAAATAGTGCTGCAATGAACATTGGGGTACATGTGTCTCTTTCAATTATGATTTCCTCAGTGTGTATGCCCAGCAGTGGGATTGCTGGGTCGTAAGGCAGCTCTATTTGCAATTCTTTCAGGAATCTCCACACTGTTTTCCATAATGGCTGTACTAGTTTGCATTCCCACCAACAGTGTAAGAGGGTTCCCTTTTCTCCACATCCTCTCCAGCATTTATTGCTTGTAGATTTTTGGATACAGTTTTTTAAGGAATCTCCACACTCTTCTCCATAGTGGCTGTACTAGTTTGCATTCCCACCAACAGTGTAAGAGGGTTCCCTTTTCTCCACATCCTCTCCAGCATTTATTGCTTGTAGACTTTTGGATTGCAGCCATTCTGACTGGCATGAAATGGCACCTCATTGTGGTTTTGATTTGCATTTCTCTGATAATGAGTGATGTTGAGCATCTTTTCATGTGTTTGTTAACCATCTGTATGTCTTTTTTGGAGAAATGTCTATTTAGTTCTTTGTCCCATTTTTTGATTGGGTCATTTATTTTTCTGGAATTGAACTGCATGAGTTGCTTGTGTATTTTTGAGATGAGTTGTCAGTTGCTTCATTTGCTATTGTTTTCTCCCATTCTGAAGGCTGTCTTTTCACCTTTGTTGTGCAGAACCACCAACTCTTATGCTGTAGCTAGATTCCTTGGTACAGTTTAGTGTCCCTGGGTTGTTTGTTATTGGTGGAGGAGGAGGGTTGGAGTTGAGAAAATGTGTTCCAGATACATAGCCTGCTGCTGCTAAGTTGCTTCAGTTGTGTCTGACTCTGTGCGACCCCATAGACGGCAGCCCACCAGGTTTCCCTGTCCCTGGGATTCTCCAGGAAAGAACACTGGAATGGGTTGCCATTTCCTTCTACAGTGCATGAAAGTGAAAAGTGAAAGTGAAGTCGCTCAGTCGTGCCAGACTCTAGCGACCCCATGGACTGCAGCCTACCAGGCTCCTCCGTCCATGGGATTTTCCAGGCAAGAGTACTGAAGTGGGTTGCCATTGCCTTCTCCAGATACATAGCCTAGTTTCTGCTAAAATGGGAGCTCCCAGTGTTTCTCAACACGTGGTCCTTAGAACACCTGCATCAGAATCACTTAAAAATGCAGATTCTGGGACATGCCCCTGGCCTTATTTGATTTATGTCAATGAGAATCAGCTGGAAAATCTACATTTTTAAGCAAGTATGCCAGATGAGTCTTACAGAAACTGAAATTTTAAACTTTCTGGGATATGTTTTCATCTCCCTATCTTCTTTCCTATATTGCTTCCTCTTTTATATTTTTACCTCCCCCCACCATCTCATTTAACAAGATAGTATGCATATGGTGTAAAATTTTTCATCTATTAATTGCATTATATCTTTTGTCAGGTTATTTGCACCTTTCAAGGTTTCATTTTTCTCTTATGTAAAAAGAAAGTTGCCTACTTCTCCATTCACTGCTTAGAATAAATTATTAAATGGCATTAAACACTTGGTAAAGGCAGACACACAAATAGTAAGTATGATAGAAATAGAGTGGTAGGACTCCCTCTTTATTAAGATCAAGATGCAGTAATGTTGGTGTATTGCTTATAACAGAAGGTAAGTTATTCTAGGGCAGGACTAAGGTAAAATGAAGACACTTGCCTTGGTTGGAGACTTTAAGTTTTAAGGGGACCCAGAAGTTTAGCAATCAAAATATATATTTTATTTCAACATTTCAAAAAAATCAAAGTTAATTAAAAAATACACAGTTAACAAAATACCAAAATTTTAAATAAAGATCAGTATCATGATGTTTCCTTTTGCATCTGGGTCTAATATGGCTTTTTATGGCAATGTTTCTGACCTAAAATATTGCATTAAAACATTGTTTGTGTTGATTACTCAGTTTTTTTATGCCTCCTTAAATTCAACATCTGAGGCAAGTGCCTCATTCCACCTCACTGTAGTCTTGGCCCTGGCTTATCTTACGCTGAGTCATTTCAATGTTTAATTAATTAAAACAGAAAAGTCCTTTTTAATCTACTTTCTGCAAGAATCTCCATTTAAACTTTTAAATGACATTTTTACAAATACTCTATTGTTGATACAAATTTTGGGAAATGTCCAGATTTTGAAAACGTCATTATAGATGTCAGGGATTCAAGTAAGTCTCAGAAAGAAACTTCATTTTGTAAATAACAGTGTCACCTAAAGCTTCTAAAAGGTAGAAGAAGAATTAACAAGGCTATAAATCTAGTGTCTGAGGCTCATTTGTTCTTCACATGAACACTAGAAAACTAGGATTCAACCAAAATGGAAAAACGTTCAAATATATCAGAGTTGGCCTGGCAAAACAAGGGATTGTGAAAGGGAATTTTTGTATAATTAAATGTCAGTTTGCATTTTGAAATATTGCCGGCTGCCTCACACTCAATCACCAAGTGAGAAGAGCAGGAATAGTCTCTCTCTGAAACCCAGAACTGAGAGCCGCACTTGGCTTCTCCAAGAACGTGAGCTGCAGGTTGGAAGGGTCAGAGCACGTCATTTTCCCCAAGGCAGTACAGTATTGCCAGGAAATTCAGTTGGACATTATAATTTCCCATTTTAAGAGAAAATAGCAGTAGCCACGATGAAGTTGTGTAATGTTCTGGATTTTAGAAGAGGGATTAATTTTAGAGGTCATCTAGTTCATTCGCCTCCCTTTACAGAAGAGGAATTTGATGTCCAGGCAGATGAGTGGTTTCTCAAGGTCACTCAACTATCAAGTGACTGACGGAGCTTCACTTTCTTCCACACGATGCTGAGAGCGGTTGTTAGGTTGAGAAACAGGGGAATGGTGCAACAGAAAGTGGTACTGGTCTCCTGTTCCTTGTACATTAGTGGCTTAGAAATCAATGGGGGACGAGGGGAAGGAGAGAGTGCGACGAATTAAGAGAGTAGCTCGACCATGCGTGAAAGACACCTAGTGGGAAGCTGCTGAAACACAGGGAGTTCAGCTCCGTGTTCTGTGATGACCTACATGGGTAGGATGTGGGGTGGAGTGGGAGCAAGGCTCAAGAGTGGGGGATATATGTATAGCAGGTCAGGAAGCAGCAGAACTGGACATGGAACAACTGTATATATATTGTCACCCTGCTTATTTAACTTATACTCAGAGTACATCATGAGAAACGCAGGGCTGGAAGAAGCACAAGCTGGAATCAAGATTTCTGGGAGAAACATCAATAACCTCAGATACGCAGATGACACCACCCTTATGGCAGAAAGCGAAGAGGAACTTAAAAGCCTCTTGATGAAAGTGAAAGTGGACAGTGAAAAAGTTGGCTTAAAGCTCAACATTCAGAAAACGAAGATCATGGCATCCGATCTCATCACTTTATGGCAAATAGAGGGGGAAACAGTGGAAACAGTGTCAGACTCTTTTTTTTGGCTCCAACATCACTGCAGATGGTGATTGCAGCCATGAAATTAAAAGACACTCACTCCTTGGAAGGAAAGTTATGACCAACCTACATAGCATATTCCAAAGCAGAGACACTACTTTGCCAACAAAGGTCTGTCTAGTCAAGGCTGTGGTTTTTCCAGTAGTCATGTATGGATGTGAGAGTTGGACTGTGAAGAAGACTGAGCACTGAAGAACTGCTGCTTTTGAACTGTGGTGTTGGAGAAGACTCTTGAGAGTCCCTTGGACTGCAAGATGATCCAACCAGTCCCTGCTAAAGGAGATCAGTCCTCGGTGTTTATTGGAAGGACTGATGCTGAAGCTGAAAGTCCATACTTTGGCCACCTCATGCGAAGAGTTGACTCATTGGAAAAGACTTTGATGCTGGGAGGGATTGGGGGCAGGAGGAAAAGGGGACGACAGAGGATGTTATGGTTGGATGCCATCACCGACTTGATGGACATGTTTTTGTGTAAGCTCCAGGAATTGGTGATAGACAGGGAGGCCTGGTGTGCTGCAATTTATGGGGTCGCAAATAGTCGGACATGACTGATGACTGAACTGAACGGATAGCTGATTCACATTACTGTACAGCAGAAATTAACACAACCTTGTAAAGCAATTATACTCCAATTAAAAAATAAAAAAGTAAAAAGACACCCCCCCTCCCCTGCAAAAAAACAGAGACAGTTATATAAAAAGAAGACTTTACACCTGATGTCATGGGACTCTGAAGTGGGGGAGACATCCTTGTATAAATGCTCAGGAGCAGCTGAACATGTAAGTTTCTTAGTATTCCAAGAAATACTTTATTTATTTCTTCCCCATTCTGCCAATTATACAAATGCCAAATTTATTGAATTAGAGTCTACAGGGATAGAGCTTGGACACAGGGATTGTGAAACACACTCCCCAGGTGTTTTTGATGTTAGGCTGCATTAAACATAGTGGCATTAGAGATTCATTTCTTTTTGACAAATATATCTTTATCATCCAATAGCAACTTAGAATTAATTCAAGGGAAGGCTTGAATGAGGATGCAAAATGAAGCATAAGAGCCCTAGAAAAATAGTTTATAAGAGGCAAAAGAGGGGAATTCTTCAAAAGCAATATTGACTTTTCAATTTTGTTCAGTCAGTGTAAGAATAGAAGGAGCTTAGATCCATGATTAGCAGTCCTACAAGGAATTTTCTTTCTCTGTTCATAATCAGACTAAGCTTTTGAATGCCCCACTTTGAGCTACTTGAGAATCTTATTTATATGATTGTCATGAAGCATAATACTACTTTATCATCATGAAGTGGTTTCAAGAAAAAAATTCGGTTTTATCTTTATTCCAAACTCAGATGTAGAGAATTGAATTAATCACCCTCAGATCACAGCATATAATATTATCTCTGGATCCTGAGAGGCTCCTTTCTTGTATTGATTTCTTTTGTTTCCATTTTCCTTCTTCCTATCACCAAAAAGGCATACATTCTTGTGTGTTTGGCCTGCGTCCTTTTAAAGCTGTTCCACCATACTGTGAATATGCTTTATGTTTTAGTATATCTTACATTCCTCAACTGGGTCATTGAGATGAGAGAAGAAAGAAAGAAGAAAGAGCTTATTAGATGCCCCAATATATCTTTCAACAGACAGACATTTATGAAGATTATTGGATGCTGCCTTTCAAAATATTTACACTCCTCCCTTAATGCGACTTCTCTGTGTAATACCATATGGATTTCACTTGTTGATGTGAACACAGTGCTCCAAGAATTCAGATGAGCAATTCTTATCTAGCCCAGGTGGTTAGTTCCTACCCTGCATTGCCCCAGATTGCCAGATACTTATGAATCAAAAATACCTAGTACTCATGTATATAATTTGAAAACATGAAGTTGGTCTATAGCCTTATGTAGTCACCAGTAAATAAAAGTGTATTTGAGTGGCTATACAAATTGTACGCTGGCTGTTATTTTTTGAGTCTTTTCTGGTTGTCAACCAGAGTGATTTTAACAACTTCATAACTTTGAAATTAAGAATCCATCCTGCTGCAATCATCAAGACAGTATCATACTGGCACAAAAACAGAAATATAGATCAATGAAACAAGAGATAAAGCCCAGAGATAAATCCATGCACCTATGGGCATCTTATCTTTGACAAAGGAGGCAGGAATATACAATGAAGAAAAGATATTCTCTTAAATAAGGGGTGCTGGGAAAACTAGACAGCTACACGTGAAAGAATAAAATTAGAACACTTGCTAACACCATACACAAAGATAAACTCAAAATAGATTAAATACCTAAATGTAAGACCAGAACTATAGAACTCTTAGAGGAAAACATAAGCAGAACACTTCGTGACATAAATCACAGCAAGATCTTCTATGACCCACCTTCTAGAGTAATGGAGATGAAACACAATAAACAAGTGGGACCTAATTAAACTTAAAGGTTTTGCACAGCAAAGGAAACCATAAACAAGGTGAAAAGACAGTCCTCAGAATGAGAGAAAATAATATCAAATGGAACAACTGACAAAGGAATAATTTCCAAAATATGCAAGCAGCTCATGCAACTCAATACCAGAAAAACAATCCAATCAAAAAGTGGGCAGAAGACCTAAACAGACATTTCTCCAAAAAGACATACAGATGGTTAACAAACACATGAAAAGATGCTTTAACATCATTCATTATTAGAGAAATGCAAATCAAAACTAGAATGAGATCCCACCTCACACCAGTCAGGATGACCATCATCAAAAATCTACAGACAATAAATGCTGGAGAGGGTGTGGAGAAAAGGGAACCCTCTTGCACTGTTGGTGGGAATGTAAATTGATACAGCCACTGTGGAGAACTGTATGGAGATTCCTTAAAAATATAGGAATAAATCTACCATGTGACCCCACATTCCCACTATTGGGCATATACCCTGAGGGAAACAGTAATTGAAAAAGACACGTGTACCCCAGTGTCCACTGCAGAGCTATTTACAATAGCTAGGACGTGGAAGCAACCTAGATGTCCATTGAGAGATGAATGGAGAAAGAAGCTTTGGTACATATATACAATGGAATATTACTCAACCATAAAAAAGCAATGCACTTGATGAGGCAGATGAACCTAGAACTTGTTATATAGAGTGAAGTAAGTCAGAAAAAGAAAAACAAGCATTGTATTTGAAACATATATATGTAATTTAGAGAGATGGTACTAATGAGCCTATTTGGAGGACAGCAATGGAGACAGATGGAGAAGGCAATGGCACCCTATTCCAGTGTTCTTGCCTAGAGAGTCCCAAGGGCAGAGGAGCCTGGGAGGCTGCAGTCCATGGGGTCGCTGAGAGTCGGACACGACTGGGCGACTTCACTTTCACTTTTCACTTTCATGCATTGGAGAAGGAAATGGCAGCCCACTCCAGTGTTCTTGACTAGAGAATCCCAGAGACATGGGAACCTGGTGGGCTGCTGTCTATGGGGCACACAGAGTCAGACACGACTGGAGCAACTTAGCAGCAGCAGCAGCAGCAATGGAGACACAGACATAGCGAACAGGCTTGTGGACAGGAAAGGGGAAGAAGAGAGTGGGGTGAATGGAGAGAGTAGCATGGAAACATACACACTACCATATGTAAAACAGATACCCAGTGGGAATTTGTTATATGACTTAGGAAGCTCAAACCAGTACTCTATGACAACCTAGAGGGGTGAGACGGGGTGGGAGATGTGGGGGGGGAGTTCAAGAGGGAGGAGACAAGTGTATACCTTTGGCTGATTCATGTTGATATATGGTGGAAACCAACACAATATTGTAAAGCAAGTATCCTTCAGTTTAAAAACTCCATCTAAAAATAGTTTGGGGAATGTACTGCATGAACATTTTATAGAGTAAAATTAGCAATTACTCTTGGGGGCAACTAATAAATTTGGTTTTCACTATTTTTCTAGTTTTTTCTTAGAATTAAGTCAAAGCTACCCTTTCTTTCGGGGGGAAAGGGAGAATATAAAGATTTTAAATGTCATCAAATGTGGAGAAGCAGTGGAGATATTTGGCAAAGAAACACTGTAAAAAATCAATTTCAAAAGGGCAAAAGACCATTTAAAAGAAAATCAATATGGGAAGAACAGCTAGTCAGAAGTGACAATAAAAGTTCAAGCAAAATCAACTTTCTTGCCATCAGACTCTTATTCTGCACATTTCTTTTTCTAGGTCATCTTTACCTGCCTTCTCGGTTTTATATCAATTCCAACTAGCAGTGGGGTGATAACGTTATGAACCAAGGGGGTTCAGAATGGGGAACACGTGTACACCTGTGGCAGATTCATGTTGATGTATGGCAAAACCAATACAATATTGTAAAGTAATCAGCCTCCAATTAAAATAAATTTAAAAAAAACACCTGAAGAGTTGGTCTTGTTCCCAGCAACTTCAGCACGCTGATTTTTGAGCAAGACGTTTTTTTCCTTCTCACTTACTAGCAGTTTCTGGCTTTGACTCTCACAATGAAAATCTGACGATCTTGATTGCTCTGGTATTTGAGGCTTTGTGCCCTGTTCTTCTCATCATGGTCTTTTATAAACCTGACTTTCTTCTCAGTAATTGGGTCATCTTCTTCCTTTGGTACCTTTGGGATTAATTTCTCCAGCAGGGCTTGCAAGGTCATTTCCTGGCAGCCATATCACACCCACCGAAGCTATCAGCTTTGGATACAAGACGTTTTTTTCCTTCTCACTTACTAGCAGTTTCTGGCTTTGACTCTCACAATGAAAATCTGACGATCTTGATTGCTCTGGTATTTGAGGCTTTGTGCCCTGTTCTTCTCATCATGGTCTTTTATAAACCTGACTTTCTTCTCAGTAATTGGGTCATCTTCTTCCTTTGGTACCTTTGGGATTAATTTCTCCAGCAGGGCTTGCAAGGTCATTTCCTGGCAGCCATATCACACCCACCGAAGCTATCAGCTTTGGATCTTGATCTGGTGTTCTGAGTTCTTAATGGAGCTTTGGGATTGCTGTTTACTTTTCATGTTACTCTGAAGTCTGTTATGTTTGCTGTGTGCTTTGTCCCGATACAGCACAATCCCTTGTCTAAATCTGTCTTTGTTCCCTATTAGTGGCAGTAGCTTGTAATAGGCTGGCTACAAGGGCAAGATAAGAACCTGTCAAAAGACCAGATACAATTACTCAGGGAAAGTACTAGCTTCAAACTCACCAATGTCTCCATATTAATTATTACTTATACATGTAATAAGAGAATTGAATTTTCAAATAGTCCAGACTAAATTTTAAAATATTATATCAGAAGACAAAAATGAAAATCACATTACTGTCCAAAGTTATACTTTCTGATGTTGAAAAGCAGTCATCAGGGTTGGAATCTTAAAGTTTATATTCTCTCTAATTTTGAGTACTCACAGATGTGAAAGCTTCATCTGCTACACAATTAATACAACTTCTTTGACTTTTTGAAATTAAAAATGATACCTAAGCTTTACTCAGTGCATTAATTACAGCACCATTTCTTTATCTGACAGTTGTTCAGGGTTTCAGAGCAGTTCATCTTTTGGCTTTCAGAACAGTCATTGGAACACATCTCTAGTATCCAGATTTTGTAGTTGAAAAGAGAATTGTTTGGTAAAGCTGGATGGAGGTTGTTTACTGGATGTGTGTTCTCTTCTCTAGAGGCAGAGCAAGAAAGGGAAGCTGGGCAGCTCTGCCCTCCTGCCTCTGGGAAGATTACACTGGAGGGGCCTCCAAAACAGTGCCAAGTCCCTCTCAATAAGTTGAAGAGAAGGATGGTTCATCACCAAGGTATTTAGGAACAAATGTTTTACTGATGTTTAGCAAGAACCTTTCTTGCTTTACCTCCTCCACTTCCTTGACTTTTAAAGTAACCACCTAATAGTGGCTACGGCCATTAATACAATTGTCACATACGCCCCTAGCTATATTAAGAGAAGTTGTACTGATTTTTAGGCTTCTTTTATTCTTTCTTCTTTTGTGTATCCTGCTTAAAATGATGACACCTACAAAATCATTTGTAAAAATTGAGAACTTCTGTAATATTGGGCTGGGGAGGATTTTTCTAAGCAAAAGACAATGATCATAAATGAAAAGATGAGTAGATTTGATGACATGAAAAATAAAAACTTAAGCACATTTGAAAATCATCATAGACCAAATGAAAAGATAAGTTAAATGGAAAAGTATTGGCAATATATGAGAGAGAGAGAGAGAGAGAGAGAGTTTGTTTAATATACAAGAATATCTTTTAAAATCAGTGCACTTCCATTGAAAAGAAAAAAGGAAAGGGCATGAATAGGAAATTTACAAATAAAAGCTATAATACAAGGTTAATATGTGTATAAAAAACTGCCCGATTATGCTAGTAATCACATAAGTGCATTTGAGAACATGCTGTGCTTATCAAATGGACTAAGAGTTGTTTAAAAAGCTTTCTCAGTGCTGTTGAGGGTGCAGGGAAATAGACATTGCCATGCAGTACTGAGAAGTTTGAATTGGTAAAGCTTATTTAGAAGTCAAATTGGAAATACACAGAAGTGCTCCGGCTGCAACGGACTGTGCAGAAGCGTGGCCGAGAGGAGCTACCCCACTCCTGAGGTCAGGGGTGGCAGCAAAGAGGAGCAACCCCATGTCCAAGGAGTGGTGGCTATGGAGGTGCAGGAGAGCTGAGAGAGCTACTCCATGTTCAAGGTCAAGAGGGGGGCCAGCGAGGAGATACCCCTCGTTGAAGATAAGGAGTAGCGGCTACACTTTGTTGGAGCAGCTGTGAAGAGATACCCCACGTCCAAGGTGAACTCCCCAGGTCAATAGGTGCCCAATATGCTACTGGAGATCAGTAGAGAAATAACTCCAGAAAGAATGAAGGGATGGAGCCAAAGCAAAAACAATACCCAGTTGTGGATGTGACTAGTGACAGATACAAAGTCCGATGCTGTAGAGAGCAATATTGCATAGGAACCTGGAATGTCAGGTCCCTGATTCAAGGCAAATTGGAAGTGGTCAAACAAGAGATGGCAAGAGTGAATGTGAACATTCTAAGAATCAGCAAATTAAAATGGACTGGAATGAGTGAATTTAACAAGATGACCATTATATCTTCTACTGTGAGCAGGAATCCCTTCGAAGAAATGGAGTAGCCATCATGGTCAACAAGAGTCCGAAATGCAGTACTTGGATGCAATCTCAAAAATGACAAAATGATCTCTGTTCATTTCCAAGGCAAACCATTCAATATTAGAGTAATACAAGTCTATGCCCCAACAAGTAACACTGAAGAAGCTGAAGGTGAATGGTTCTATGAAGACCTACAGGACCTTTTAGAACTAACCCCCAAAAAAGATGTCCTTTTCTTTATAGGGGACTGGAATGCAAAAGTAGGAAGTCAAGAAACACCTGGAGTAATAGGCAAATTTTGCCTTGGAGTACAGAATGAAGCAGGGCAAAGACTAATAGAGTTTTGCCAAGAGAACACACTGGTCATAGCAAATGCCCTCTTACAACTACACAAGAGAAGACTCTACACATGGATATCACCAAATGGTCAACACTGAAATCAGATTGATTATATTCTTTGCAGCCAAAGATGGAGAAGCTCTATACAGTCAGCAAAAACAAGACAGAGAGCTGATTGTGGCTCAGATCATGAACTCCTTATTGCCAAATTCAGACTTAAATTGAAGAAAGTAGGGAAAACTGCTAGACCATTCAGGTATGACCTAAATCAAATCCCTTATGATTATACAGTGGAAGTGAGAAATAAGTTTAAGGGCCTAGATCTGATAGATAGAGTGCCTGACGAACTATGGAATGAGGTTCGTGACACTGTACAGAACACAGAGATCAAGACCATCCCCATGGAAAAGAAATGCAAAAAAGCAAAATGGCTGTCTGGAGAGGCCTTACAAATAGCTGTGAAAAAAGAAGCAAAAGCAAAGGGAAAAAGGAAAGATATAAGCATCTGAATGCAGAGTTCCAAAGATTAGCAAGGAGAGATAAGAAAGCCTTCTTCAGCGATCAATGCAAAGAAATGCAATGCCAAAGAATGCTCAAACTACCACACAATAGCACTTGTCTCAGACACTAGTAAAGTAATGCTCAAAATTCTCCAAGCCAGGCTTCAGCAATACGTGAACCATGAACTTCCAGATGTTCAAGCTGGTTTTACAAAAGGCAGAGGAACCAGAGATCAAGTTGCCAACATCCGCTGGATCACCAAAAAGCAAGAGAGTTCCAGAAAAATATCTATTTCTGCTTTATTGACTATGCCAAAGCCTTTGACTGTGTGGATCACAATAAACTGTGGAAAATTTTGAAAGAGATGGGAATACCAGACCCCTGCCATAATGAACAGGGAGGCCTGGCGTGCTGTGATTCGTGGGGTTGCAAAGAGTCGGGCACGACTGAGCGACTGAACTGAACTGAACTGAACTGACCTGCCTCTTGAGAAACCTATATGCCGGTCAGGAAGCAACAGTTAGAACTGGACATGGAACAACAGACTGGTTTCAAATAGGAAAAGGAGTATGTCGAAGCTGTATATTGTCACTCTGCTTATTTAACTTATATGCAGAGTACATCGTGAGAAATGCTGGGCTGGAAGAAGCACAAGCTGGAATCAAGATTTCCAGGAGAAATATCAATAACCTCAGATATGCAGATGATACCACCCTTATGGGAGAAAGTGAAGAAGAACTAAAGAGCCTCTTGATGAAAGTGAAAGAGGAGAGTGAAAAATGTTGGCTTAAAATTCAACATTCAGAAAGCTAAGATCATGGCATCTGGTCCCATCACTTCATGTCAAATAGATGGGGAAATAACAGAAACAGTTAGAAACTTTATTTACTAGGGCTCCAAAATCACTGCAGATGATGACTGTAGCCCTGAAATTAAAAGACATTTGCTCCTTGGAAGAAAAGTTATGACCAACCTAGACAGTACATCAAAAAGTAGAGACATTACTTTGTCAACAAAGGTCTGTCTAGTCGAAGGTATGGTCTTTCCAGTAGCCTTGTATGGATGTGAGAGTTGGACTATAAAGAAAGCTGAGAACCAAAGAACTGATAGAACTGTGATATTGGAGAAGACTCTTGAGAGTCCCTTGGACATCCAGCCAGTCATTTCTAAAGGAAATCAGTCTTGAATATTCATTAGAAGGACTGATGCTGAAACTAATATTTTGGCTTCCTGATGCAAAGTACTGACTCATTGGAAAAGACCCTGATACTGGGAAAGATTGAAGGCAGGAGGAGAAGAGGACAACAGAGGATGAGATGTTTGGATGGCACCACTGACCTGATGGACATGGGTCTGAGCAAGCTCCAGGAGTTGATGATGGACAGGGAAGCTGGTGTGCTGTAGTCCATGGAATCTCAAAGAGTTGGACACAACTGACTGACTGAAGTAAACTGAAGGCATTTTGAACCAGATATTTTAAATACAGAATGCTGTTTTGAACCAGCTATTTTTAATACAGATCAGGGTTTAGAACCATGGAGTTATACTTGGCACCAATCCCTCTCTTGTTCCCCAGTCCCATTCAAACAATCACCAGGTCCTCTTGATTTTTTTTCTTGAGGTTTTTGAATCTATCCACTTTTCCTCTCTGGAGTCACCATCAGTATCCACCAACCATTTTCTCTTAATTGAATGATTTCTCAATGTATCCATATTCATGTAACCACCTCCTTACTTTGCACCACATCTTTTATCTGCTTTGAAGGCCAAGTGATCTCTTCACAAGGCAAATCTGTTCATCCCAGTCCTCTAGCTGAAAATACTCTGCCCCTTCCCTAGACCAACACCTCTGTTTGCTGTGCAAGGATTCTCACTACCTGGCCCCAGCTCTTTCTGCTCTAGATGGACTGGGCTGCATCAGTTTGTCACACCTGCCGTATTTCCTCCTCCTTCTGGACCTTTGCTCTTGTGATCTCCTTTATCTGCAATGTTCTTCCGTTTACTCCTGTTTGTCCTTTAGTTCTTGCCTCAGACATTACCTCCTCCTCCTGCATGGACCAGGGCAGCTCCCTAATAAAAATGTTAACTGCACTGTTTCTCTTCTCTGTACCAAAGGGGGAAAATTTAACTCGTTGTTAATCAATATGTACATAAATATAGTCAATCTAAGAGCTCCTCTTCTAACATATTTACATATTTGAATTAATAAATGTCTGTTATCCAACCATAGCTCTTTGAAACCAATATATGCATTTTAAAAGGCTAGAAATAAACAACAAAGGTAGTTCACTTGAATGATAGGAATGTGGAAGATTTTTTCCCAGTCTTTTCTGATCTTTGTATTTTCCAAAATTTTTAGAATTGATGTAACTTACTTTTAATGGGTGAAAAGTGCAATAAGTTTAAAACTGTCTAGATAGTACATATAGAGATTATGAATGTGTGTATATGTGTGTTATATGACCCCCTTAGTTTTACTCTACACCCTCCCATGTGGCAAAAGCCAGAGAATACTATTCTTATTTGTAAGCTTTTTAAGATAACCTGAGAGTTCAATGAATGGAGATATTTCTTCCATGATGGGCAGGTCTGGCCCATGTGGGGTCATCTCCTGAATTGCTTGCATTCCCTTCCATGCCTGGATGGCATGTTGGCAAGAATCTCAAGGAGCCAGGAGACCTGCTTCCAGCTTCATGCACACACTCAGATTTTGAGCTGCTGGAATGATTCCAAGGACTGCTCAGGAAAATGTTTAAGGTAGCATTCCTGCCCTGGCAATGCCAGGGGAGGAATGGGGCTGCAATGTCTGCCTTTCCCCAGGTCATTGTGATTTGAAGTTCCCTCTCCTGAGTTCTGTTGCTGTCTCAGGCCAGGCAGAGGGAGAATGGAATCCAGGATTTCTCATAAAGACTGTGTAGCCGAGTCAATAAATATTTCTCTCTCCAGGGCTTGATACGTATACCTTTTGGTGCATCAGTTCAGTTCAGTCACTCAGTCGTGTTCAACCTCCTTGTGACCCCATGAACTGCAGCACGCCAGGCCTCCCTGTCCATCACCAACTCCCAGAGTTTACCCAAACTCATGTCCATTGAGTTGGTGATGCCATCCAACCATCTCATCCTCTGTCATCCCCTTCTCGTGCCCTCAATCTTTCCCAGCATCAGTGTTTTCAAATGAGTCACCTCTTTGCCTTGGGTGACTAAAGTATTGCAGTTTCAGCTTCAGCATCAGTCCTTCCAATGAACACCCAGGACTGATCTCCTTTTGAATGGACTGGTTGGATCTCTTTGCAGTCCAAGGGACTCTCAAGGGTCTTCTCCAACACCACAGTTCAAAAGCATCAATTGTTTGGCCCTCAGCTTTCTTCTAGTTCAGCTTTTACATCCATACATGACTACTGGTAAAACCATAGCCTTGACTAGACTGACCTTTGTTGGCAAAGTAACGTGTCTGCTTTTTAATATGCTGTCTAGGTTGGTCATAACTTTTCTTCCAAGAAGTAAGCATCTTTTAATTTCATGGTTGCAGTCACCATCTGCATTGATTTTGGAGCCCAGAAAACTAAAGTGAGCCAATGTTTCCCCATCTATTTCCCATGAAGCAGTGGGACCAGTTGCCATGATCTTAGTTTTCTGAATGTTGAGCTTTAAGCCAACTTTTTCATGCTCCTCTTTCACTTTCATCAAAGGCTCTATAGTTCTTCATTTTCTGCCATAAGGGTGGTGTCATCTGCATACCTGAGGTGATTGATATTTCTCCCAGCAATCTTGGTTCCAGCTTGTGCTTCATCCAGCCCAATATTCCTCATGGTATACTCTGCATATGTTGAATAAACAGGGTAACAATATCCAGCCTTGACATACTCCTTTTCCTATTTGGAACTGGTCTGTTGTTCCATGTCTAGTTCTAACTGTTGCTTCCTGACCTGCATATAGTTTTTTCAAGAAGCAGGTCAGGTGGTCTGGTAGTCCCATTTCTTTCAGAATTTTCCACAGTTTATTGTGATCCACACAGTCAAAGGCTTTGGCATAGTCAATAAAGCAGAAATAGATGTTTTTCTGGAACTCTCTTGCTTTTTGGTGATCCAGCGGATGTTGGCAATTTGATTTCTGGTTCCTCTGCCTTTTGTAAAACCAGCTTGAACATCTGGAAGTTCATGGTTCACGTATTGCTGAAGCCTGGCTTGGAGAATTTTGAGCATTACTTTACTAGTGTCTGACACAAGTGCTATTGTGGGTAGTTTGAGCATTCTCTGGCATTGCCTTTCTTTGGAATTGGAGTGAAAACTGATCTTTTCCAGTCCTGTGGCCCCTGCTGAGTTTTCCAAATTTGCTGGCATGTTGAGTGCAGCACTTTCACAGCGTCATCTTTCAGGATTTGAAATCGCTCAACTGGAATTCCATCACCTCCACTAGCTTTGTTCATAGTAATGTTTCCTAAGGCCCATTTGATGTCACATTCCAGGATGTCTGGCTCTAGGTGAGTGACCACACCATCATTATTATCTGGGTCATGAAGATCTTTTTTGTCCAGTTCTTCTGTGTATTCTTGCCACCTCTTCTTAATATCTTCTGCTTCTGTTTGGTCCATACCATTTCTGTCCTTTATCGAGCCCATCTTTGCATGAAATGTTCCCTTGGTGTCTCTGATTTTCTTGAACAGATCTCTAGTCTTTCCCATTCTGTTCTTTTCCTCTGTTTCTTTGCATTGATTGCTGAGGAAGGCTTTCTTATCTCTCCTTGCTGTTCTTTGGAACTCTGCATTCAGATGCTTATATCCTTCCTTTTCTCCTTTGCTTTTTGCTTCTCTTCTTTTCACAGCTATTTGTAAGGCCTCCCCAGATAGCCATTTTGCTTTTTTCATTTCTTTTTCTTGGGGATGGTCTTTATCCCTGTCTCATGTACAGTGTCATGAACCTCCATCTGTAGTTCATCAGGCACTCTGTCTATCAGATCTAGGCCCTTAAATCTTTCTCACTTCCACTGTATAATCATAAGGGCTTTGATTTAGGTCATATCTGGATGGTCTAGTGGTTTTCCCCACTTTCTTCAATTTAAGTCTTAATTTGGCAATAAGGAGTTCATGATCTGAGCCACAGTCAGCTCTCTGTCTTGTTTTTGCTGACTGTATAGAGCTTCTCCATCTTTGGCTGCAAAGAATATAATCAATCTGACTTCAGTGTTGACCATCTGGTGATGTCCATGTGTAGAGTATTCTCTTGTGTTGGTGCGTCACCAAAAGCCAAATGTTAAAATCAGTATTTGCCTAAGGTTAAATCCCAGTACCATCATTCAAATTACTTTTGAGATATGGAAGCAGAAAATTGTATCACATAGTAAATTGAAGTGTTTAAACAACTATCTCTTTGAGGTAATAATTTTGATCTCTCCAGTCTACAGTTCGAACTCAGGTCTCCTGCATTGCAGGCAGATCTTTTCTAGCTGAGCCACAAGGGAAGCCCAAGAATACTGGAGTAGGTAGCCTATCTCTTCTCCAGGGAATCTTCCCAACCCAGGAACTGAACCAGGTTCTTCTGCATTGCAAGTGGATTCTTTTCCAACTGAGCTATCAGGGAAGCCCATCGTATAATAAATTTAAATATTATTTAATTATTATCTCCTTGAGGTAATAAGTTTGAGGTATCAATGCTGGCCTTTTGCTTTATTCTCAGTAAGGGAGAAGAATCCAAAGTAGGATTTTTTCCCTAAAGGATTCATTCCCTAATGGAATTAAATAAATAAAAACTAAATATTTTGCTAAATGATGATTAGTTGAACATTGTGAAAGCAAATACAGCACATAATTCTACATAGTTTAGAATCATGATATAATCTAATATCTTCATTATTTGATTTATCAGATAATATTTATACCTCAAAATAAGTACATACTCTGTCTATTGTTATAGAACTAGTGCTGGATTTATGATTTATGTCAGTTTCTCTATTTGATTGATTGAAATAATTATTTTTGTATAAAATTAACAGTAATTATTTTTGTATAAAATTAACAGTTTCATGATTAACACTAATTATTGTAACTTTTTATTCTTGCAATAAGAAACATGCATTTTTTATTTCTGATAGAATCTCAGTGTACTAGGCATATAAGGATATTTTCAATTCTAGTTTCATTGAAATGCAAATATATATATATTTGGAATTGATCTTCTGGCATTAAGAGTAATATACACCCCTTGTTCTCATTATTGACATTGTGATACTATTTGTGCATAATGGTAACTTGAACAACTCAGAAGATTAAAGGTGTCAGCAAAGACATTGATCTATATAGACGTACAACTATTGGGTCTTCTGAAAGCCAAGAGCAATTTAACTAGCAGGTCTTATTTGAAGCTGTACTTCAGCTGAATTAATTATAGCAACTATTTCGCTTTACTAAAGGTTTGTGGAGCATCTTCTAAGTGCTAGGCTTCTAGCTGGTTTAAGATACAGAAATAATGAATGAGCATAAACTAACCTTGCTTTACTTATCTTTGGGTAACTCTAATGCCCCAGTCTATTTACTCTTCACATTAGCTTATCCAAAATAGTTCAAATTTCTACTCTACTTGGAGTAAGAATTCCAGTATTTTACCAGCTTGCCCTTCTTGCGTGATTTTTTTTGAATCCTTGAGATATCCCAAGCTAGTGGTTAACTGACATCTTAACTAGCTGTCTGGTTCTAGAGCACGCATCATTTTTTTACTAGTCACTGACATCCTTAAGCCCCTTGCTGCTATTCTCCCATGGATGTCTTTAAACCCAGGTGTCATTCCAGACTCTCACACAATTTCCTCATCAGCTGTGAGGTTTGCATGATTTCACTGATAACTTCAGAATTTTTTTTTTAAAGGCAACACAGAGAATTTGACAGTTATTCCTGGATATTAAAATTCTCTGAGTTCACAGACCAAAGCCCTCCATAGGCATTCTCTCTTGTTCAGCCTTCTCTGCCCAGTCTCAGGCTTGTCTCTGTCTCAGGAATCAGTTTTCCTCCCCACAAATGGAATATCTGGAACAAGTTTCTCATACCTGCATACAGGTCTCCTGTTCCCCAGGCCCAGAGGCAGTCACAGGCTGTATCTACTTCCTGCTCCCCTCAACCTTTTTTTTAAAATATAAACTTATTTATTTTAATTGGAGGTTAATTACTTTGCAATATTGTATTGATTTTGCCATACGTCAGCATGAATCCGCCACAGGTATACACGTGTTCCCCATCCTGAACCCGCCTCCCTCTTGCCTCCCCATACCATCCCTATGGGTCGCTATTTTGTAGTAAGACTCACAATGGAACAATATTTTCCTTTTGTGGTAACCCTACCTTCCAAATAAGTGTGGTCTCTCCATAAAATATTCATGACAAGAGCAGTACTCTCCCTAAAAATGAGTTTATGAACCTGAAATGATCCCCAGTTCGGTATCATGTAACAGTATAGTACAATTTGAAATTCAGCAGTCTCAGACCATTCTTGTTTCTAAGGTAAGATCTATTCACATTCTTCCTGTGGCTTCCAGTCTTTATCTCTGAATCAGCTGCTTTTTGTTTAAATTTATTACAAAAGACAATTGGATAGCTATGCAGGTCAGGGCCAGTTTTAGAGAAAGTTGTTAAATATAAAATGTCCTGACACATTGCATCTTGGTTATTTAAAAATCACTCTTTAATGACACTCCACTCCAGTATTCTTGCCTGGAAAATCTCATGGACAGAGAAGGCATGGGGTCGCAGAGAGTCGGACACGACTGAGCGACTTCACTTCACTTCACTTTTCGATCGTTACTGACCATCACATCAGGGCTTCCATGATGGCTCAGCAGCAAAGAATCCGCCCGCAGTGCAAGAGACGCAGGAGGCATGGGTTTGATCCCTGGGTTGAGAAGATCCTCTGGAGGAAGAAATGACAACCCACTCCAGCATTCTTGCTTGGAAATTCCATGAACAGAGGAGCCTGGTGGGCTACAGTCTACAAGGCTGCAAAAAATCAGACACCACCAAAGCGACTGATCATGCACACATGACTATCCCATCCTGTCTTTTCCCCCAAAGCAGTAACTCAAGGAATAACTTTCTTATTCCTTGACCTGTACCAAAATATCGTATTCTGTCATAGATGTTAAATGCTTGGCCATCTAACCTGATAAAATAGAACAAAAAAGACATAGAATACTTGGTCTGATTGTCTTGACCTCTCTTACCTTCCATGTAAGCCCATCAAACTATTCAGAGCAGAGCACTGCCCACAGCTCTCTTTAAAACTGGGTACCTCTCAAGGTCCTTCTCCCCTGTGCAAGTGAAACATGTAATTTAAGGTAGTCTGATAAAAACATTTTAAAATAGAAAGTGGGATTTTTCTTTTCTTCTACTTAAACTATTACCCAATGGCACTCCACTCCAGTACTCTTGCCTGGAAAATCCCATGGATGGAGGAGCCTGGTAGTCTATAATCCATGGGGTTGCTGAGGGTCGGACATGACTGAGCGACTTCACTTTCACTTTTCACTTTCATGCATTGGAGAGGGAAATGGCAACCCACTCCAGTGTTCTTGCCTGGAGAATCTCAGGGACGGGGAGCCTGGTGGGCTGCCATCTATGAGGTAGCACAGAGTCGGACACGACTGAAGTGACTTAGCTTAGCTTAGCCCAAAGGATGACATTATAAATGTTTTCACCACATGTAGCTTAGAAATTATGTCATCTCAGACCAAAAGTAAATTCTTAGACTCTGATATCTTGCTTCAATACTACCTCTAGGTCCTTTTCCCCAAACCTCTGGAATTAAATATATTCTGGTTGCAAGTGGCTGTTAACAGAGGCTGAACTTATTTTTCTCCTAAGACGGAAGAAGTGTGGAGAAGCCAGCACAGGACTAGTCAACCAGGACTTGATGGACAGAATGCACACCCTACCTCCAGTCACTGTGTCCTCCCTAGAGTGGCCCACAGACCTGGTGTTGGAGGCTTGGGAGATCATCTGTAAATGAGAAAGCAAAACAGAGATCAAAGTTATGAAGGATTCTGGCATTATGCAGAGGTTACAAGAGAATTCTAGAATAGCCATTTATTTTATTTTAAAGGTACCTTTCTTTCCACTTAAAACATATGTAAATAAATCTAAAGCACAACTTATTTCTTGGACAAATGACAATCAGCAAGCATTGGTAAGCTGACTGTATCTTTTATAATACAAAGAAGTCATTTTTTAGATTTCAAATTTAAAAGGGAGCATATGATATATGTCCTATTTCTGTGAAATACCATGGGTTAATTAGGAACATGGGCAAGTCCACCGACCTCCAGATAAGTTAACTTTCAGATGGAAGTGTCATCATTACCCAGCTGAATCAAGGATATTCATTGCTTGAGGTGAAATTTAACACTTAGATTTCAATGATTCAATGAGATGATGCCTGACCTCACTTTGAAAAGTTAAAAAGTTATTGATTTTCCTTATGTTTTACAATAGATTAGTTTTCTAAGCAAGGCATAATATTTTAATGACAAGTTTATTTTCAAAATTATTCTTTTTATCATTTAGTTCAGTAATTCTTATGATAAGTTTTAATATTTTAGGACAGGGTACAAAGTAACATGTTTGAACATAACTTTTATATGGCACTAATATTTTCTAAAGTTTTATGTGGAAAAGGGTTTTGGGATACTATAGCATTTTTGATTTAGAGACTAAAGCAAAAAATATTGATATATGGGTAGTTCAAATCACATTTCAATTATAATGGAATTATTTTTTGTTACTCAGTTATAGGAATTGCTTAAACCTGATTTTTGTGTAGCCTAATAGATTTTAAGGAAGAAAATGGTCTATTTGCAGAGCTGAAAGGAATAGATTCATTTGGAAAGTTTTGTGAAATAAAGAGTTCCTTAAATTGGTGGCATCAGGGTAAAGTATTTATGAACCAAAGAGGTTTGACACATCAAAATTAGTAACATTTTAACAGTTCTCTGAAGGTTATGGCTTGGCATATGGTGTAATGCATATGACAGTTTGCAAAAAGGTGTGTGAGTGTGAAGAAGTTCTTGGAATACTGTATACATAGAATCAATATCTCTATGGTCATACCTTGTACTATATTTTATGAATTTTAAACATTTAACTGTGAATGCTCCAAATATGGACTATTCTTTAGTTGCTTCTCCCCAGAGCTGCAAGCCAAATTGGATCAATCAACTGCTCAGACCAAGATCTTGGAGTTTTTCCTACAGGCAGAATCCCTCACAAGCTACGATCCTCTCTTTGTCTGAACACTTCATCCCTCATAGCATGCTAAGGTCCACCTCAGCCAAATCTTTTTCATGGATACCCCTTTCCCTTAGTTTTTGCCCAAATATTCTTGAATATCGTTCTCTTCTCTCCTCTATGAGAGTATCTTTTTCTTTATTCTAGTTGAGAACCGAAAACATTGTAATAATTACACTGATATGTACAAAACACAGGTAATATTGGTATTAACTAAAATGAAAAAATTGCATGTGTTAAAGTGGAACTGAACAAAATAAAAATCCAAGGCTATCTTCATTACCCAAGGTTCTTCAGGTACTAGAAAGGCTCTTTTAAAATCTTTACTTAGATTATAATTTATCATTTTATCCTTATCTAGATAAATGAAAATAGCACTTAAACCAAATGCTATCTTAGTCTGATTTACTTTTTTCTATTTTTCAATTATTGGATTACCATATATCGTATTTCTATTATTTTGTATTTCAGATGGTCTGCATTTCAGCCTCATCAAAGACTAAATTGATGTCTATGGGCTAATCTGGACACCTAAAAACAATTTGTTTCACTTCATCTATAAGAAAATATGTTCAAATTCTCACTGGCTGACTTATAAGGGGGCTTTTGGAATACAACCCAATGTAAGTTTCAGACATAATGTGTTTTAGTCTTTGTTGCTCCCCTCCTCCCCTAGTTAGAGCATATATTTGTTGGCAGGTGTGGAGGTGTGTGTGTGTATTATATATACCTCTGTGTCTACACGTATCCTTTCTGACAGTATGAATTCATAGCACCCTTTATCCTTTCCTTAAACAGATCCAGAAATGAGGTTTATGCCCCGCCGCCCCCAGAGTTCACACTCTATTGGGGAAATAAACCAAATAAGTGCACACATACATATGAAGTGCACAGCGTGAGAGGTGTTCTGAAGGGCGCTCACACAGCACATGTAGACAGGAATCTGCTTATTTCTAGGGTCAGACAACTTTCCTGGAGAGAGTAATGCACCAGCTAAGGTCTTGGGGTAGGCAGAAGTCAAAAGGGCAAAAGAACTGAGAAGTGATGGGAGAAGGCGACAAGGATGGAGTGGAAAATGCTCCAGACAGAGGGAGCACACGTGCACAGATCATGTCTGCTTAGTTAAGTACTTCGGGTGATTTTTTCCAAGCATGACTACTGAGTAGCTGGGAGACTTTAACTTAAACCATACCATGAAAACTAATCATAATTATGCTAGAAAATAAGAAGGCATATATTTTACAGACATTTGTACTTTTTTTAAGGTATGAAGTATTCCTTAAGCCCTGACAACTACTCTGAAGATGGAATTATGAATATGGCAACTTTTCTAAGGGGCTTTGAAGAAAAGGGGATAAAGAATGACAGGCCTGAGGACCAGCTGAGTAAAGAGAAAAGAAAATTCTCTTCTCCTTCTGTGAGGTGTGCAACATCCAGCTAAACTCTGCAGCGCAGGCCCAGGTCCATTACAATGGCAAATCTCACCGCAAGCGAGTCAAGCAGCTGAGTGATGGACAGCCCTCATCCCCAGCCCAGGGCTCCGGGCCGCCACCCTCAGCCAGCCCCAGCACCCACACCAGCACAGGTAGGTAGGGGCCTGAGGCCCCATTTCCTGCTGGGAGAAATGCTTCCGCTCTAGAAAACGAAGGATTTAGAGCATGGCTTATCTGTCACCTTAAAACTACTGCCACAATGTATATTCTTCTTCCTGCAGGTAAAATCCAAGAGCTGTTTGTTACTTCTCAGAATACATTTTAAAATTGCTATTAATCTATATTGTTCTAGGCACAAATATACACACATACACACACACACAATTTGTATGTTGGATTGTAGCCGTAATTCTATATCTCCATAGTATGCAAACATTCCTTGACATATTTTGAAATGTGTTTCAGATGGATGGTGATGTCCATTTTTTCTCCTCTCTGCAAAATGAGGCTTTCTTTCCTCTCCTTCCTCTGCTTCCCATTGAGTAGCATACTATTAGATTGTATATAAAAAGCTCCAGCTTTATTTATAACACCCTGTGATGCAGGAAAGGAGCATTCCTGTTTTGTGCTGCAAGCCTTGTATTCTTTCTGGGAGCTGGCAGCAGCATGCCGGCCATGTTCTAACAACGGGAACAGGCATTGCTAAAACCAACAAGTCTCACGTCTGAGGCCCGGCGCCACGGCAAGCTCTCCCTGCCTCTTGCCTCTCACCCTTTCCTGTGGGCTGGGCAGAAGTGGAGGGTTAGGGATTTTCTCATTTCTGAATCGGCCCCAATTTCTTCACAGTGTTACAAATCCTTTATCCTCGGGCAAGGCTGCCTCCTCCCCATTGCTGGTCTTTGGGTAACCTCATCTGTGACACAACTAAAGAAAATGTGAAGTGGCATGGTGAAGATTTCTACAGAAAGTAGGTATCTTCCACAGTTTACCTAGGAGGCCAGAATAATCCTCCTCCGAAGAGTGGGGGAAAACGCCAAATTCTTCTCTAGCAAGTGTTTGCTTTGGTAATGAGGCTTCAACTTGAAGAGAGGTGTTGGGTACAGCCCTTTGTTGGAATTTCACTTGGTGCTGTTACATAGTGTTTGATTTCATAAAGTTTTATATCATGATCCATATTGAGCTTCAGCAAAAAAGGGCTTGTGTGTGTTCGCTATAATCAGTTTTGCATTTCGAGCTAAACCTAACTGCTGTTTACCAAGTATGTGATTTAATTTCATTATTTTCCTCAGTCAATATTTATCATATTGTGAAAGAACTTATAGGAACTTACAGGATTACACATTTATTATAAAGTTCTGTGCTTAGTTGCTCAGTCATGTCTGACTCTTTGTGACCCCCATGGACTGTAGCCCACCAAGCTCCTCTGTCCATGGGGATTCTCCAGGCAAGAATATTAGAGTGGGTTCCCATGCCCTTCTCCAGGGGATCTTCCCAACCCAGGGATCAAGCCCAGGTCTCCTGTACTGTAGGTGGAACCTTTACCATCTGAGCCACCAGGGGAGCCCTTTATTATAATTGGGAAAGATTACTTTTCTGTTTTCTATTTACTTATTATGATGATAATTTTTATAAATATTTGCAGATGCATTCATGTGTCTGTATTTACATATTAAAAATATAGTTGGTATTGTTGAAGCTGAAACTCCAATACTTTGGCCACCTGATGCGAAGAGCTGACTCGTTTGAAAAGACCCTGATGCTGGGAAAGATTGAGGGCAGGAGGAGAAGGGGATGACAGAGGATGAGATGGTTGAATGGCATCACTGACTCAATGGACATGAGTTTGAGTAAACTCCAGGAGTTGGTGATGGACAAGGAGGCCTGGTGTGCTGCAGTTTATGGGACAAAGAGTTGGACATAACTGAGCAACTGAACTGAACTGGACAGAGGGTAAAAACTGATGAGTCTCTTGTATCTAAATCAGAGGGTGAATAACCCTGAATCCAATATGTATGTTAACCTGTGGTTTCTAAAAGAAGTAATATTAGTAGATAACATTCATGGAACATTTTCTGTGGAGTATATTTTGTCCCTAAGACAAGAACCTTGTAGGAATTTTCTCATTTAATCTTCTCATGAACCTGAGGTAGGTACTAAGATTATTCCTAATTTATAGAATAGGAACAGAGGTGCAGAGATACAATTTATTCAGGTTTTTACAGCATAGAAATGGCAGATCAGAGTTCCAACCATATTTAAGAAATAGTGAGGCCATAATTCTTCAGCACTACTTTGCTGCTGTCTTTTACTGTGTGATAAACTCAGATTAAATTCAGACCCATGTGCTGTAATATATTTGTGGTCACAAATGGTTACTATCACGGTAAACTACCTCTCTCTAATGGGCTTTGAAAACAGATATTTAAAGCTTCAATTCATGAATTTTTCCATCTTTCTCTCATGCTAATGAAATTATCCAGCTGATATAAAATACGTTTAGTTAAGACATATACAGAATATTATGGATAATATTCCATAAATAAAACATAGCTCATTATCTAGTATAACACAGTATATTAATATACAGTAAAATGGGTGGGAAAATGAGATAGCTTTTCAAGTTTTACATTAGGCAGAAAGGAGCCTTTTCATTTACTGATGATATTGTCAGTGATTCAGAAGACTTGGGTTTAGCATGTGATGAAGGCAAGTCACTTAACATCTGAAATTGGTTAGCATTAATCCTCCCATCTGAAAAAAAGTGAGGATAATAATGTCTCCTCTTTGACATAGAAATTGGACATAGATGTATGTGCAAAGATGATATGACGATCTATAATTCAAAAATACAAACTGTATCCTGAATGTCCAATTAAAAAAAAGGTTAAATACATATTATTACATCATAAGATGATTGATAGAAGCCATAGTCATTAAAAGTCATATTTAATGTGACCCAGTGAAAGGGGAAACTGCCCATGGTCTCATGCCAAGGGAAACAGCAGGCCCTAGAGGGGAATATACCTTAGTGCTGCTGTGTGGGCATGTGCACGTTATTGTTGAGAGTCTCAGCTCAGTGAAGAGCAAGGCTGGCATGGTTTGATTTATTTCCAGGCCCTTTCCTCAGTTTTGACCAATTGCCTGTCTATTTCCCCCTGGAATTAGGAGGTGTGGGGGAGGTGGCCTTGCCCTACAGCCTTGGCAAAGCTGTGGGCCATCCTTGGTGCATGCGTGCATGCGTGCGTGGTTGCTCAGTCATGTCCAACTCTTTGTGACCACCTGGACTGCAGCCCTCCAGGCTGCTCATCTAGGTAACTGCTATTCTGGTTGTGGGTCACAGATGCTCCTAACAGAGCCTGTGGATGAAGAGCTCCCTTCGGTCCCATAGACATGGGGAGTCCCTGAGATTTAGCTGTATCTTCCAGCTTACCTTAAGTTGGTAGCAAAAGACTCTCTTCCCCCACTGTGTGTGCCTCCTTTTCCCACAGTTATCCCTGGCAAGGTTGTGTCCTCCTGTCTCATCTGTGTGCCAGTTCTTGGGGCTTGAGGTCATGTGCAGAATCCACCTGACAACTAACATTCTTCTTGAAAACCTAGAACTATTGGGGCCCAGGCAGGTGGAGGTGGAGTAGCTGGAGGTGGGGGGCTTCCCTCCACATTTCTCTTACCTGCTCAGGTAGCACAGGGGAGGCTGGCAAGTCCACTGGCAAACCAGGTACTTTGTCAGGGAGCAAAACGCCAAGCTCCCCTTTGTGCTCATCACTTGGCTTTGGGGACTTAAAACACTTATCCCTCAAAAAGAAAATATATACAGGAGTCCTAGTCCCCAGTACTTCAGGATGTGACCTTATTTGGACATAGAAATCTTTACAAAGGAAATGAAATTAAAACAAGGTCATTAGTGTTGACTCTAATCCAGTATGACCGGTGTCCTTATAAAAAGGGGAAATCTGGGTTGAACAACAGGTGTACACGTAGGGAAGGTGATGTGAAAACACAGGGAGAAGGGAATCATCTTCACACTGAGCAGAGAGGCCAGGAACCGGCCCTTCCGTCAGCAGGAACCCGTCTTGCAGTACCTGCATTTTGGACTCCTGGCCTCCAGAACTGTGAGATGATAAATCTGTATTGGTAAGCCACCCAGTCTGTGGTACGTAGTTAAAACAGCCCGAGCAGATTAACACAGGAGGAAAACAGAAGCATATCTCCTCCCCAGAGGAGAGCTGTAGACATAGCCTTCCAACAACTGGAAACTTCAGAGGGAACGTCCTCTTCCTCTTCTCTCTGTCGGTCTTGTTATGGTTTGGGGTTGGCAGGTTAGGTGTGGGGTGCACAGGGTGGCTAGCTGGGACTTGAGCCATTTCTGACTGACCCTCCACCACTGGCAGTTCTTTCACTAAATTTAGAATTTAGTGTGTTCCTTTTGGAAGAATAGGAAGATGCTTAGAGTGTACCTAAAACTATTTTAGAACACTCTGGGCTACAGAAGGAAGAATTAGAGGGGAAGCAAAAAGAGCTTAAATAACTTTGTCTGTGTGAGAAGGATCCCTATGCCTTTCCCCTTCCAGAACCAAGGAGAGGTGGAAATAACAGAGAACCATAGATAACTCTTGGTTTCGGACAAAACAGTTGCAGGCTTCTATCCCTCCAATGGTTCACAAAGACTGGTGTTCCTGGTCCCTAGCAAGGTGAGCAGATGGACCTGAAGCACTCTTCTGACTGCCTGTGAGTTTGGTGAGCCCAGAGGCTGCTGGATGAGCTGGGAACCATAGAGGAGCTCCTGAGAGGAGCAAGGAAGCAGCTTTTCCAGCCTCTGGGATTGGAGTAGTGGCAGTGGAATGTTTCCCGTGTGCCATGAGCAAAGTGCGGGCCTACCTGAAGTTCCCTCATAGTTGTTAACAAGGGAACATCCTCACAGTGCCAGAAGATAAATACCAGACAGAAAGCAAAATCTCTCAGCAGATGCCTGTGTGCAGAAGTGACAGCCAGGCCATAAACTCTCCTAGCTGAGCCTTGGCACTATGTAATCCTAGAAGTACCCTCTGTTCCCAACTCCAAATCTAGATGGAAGGAGGTACCCTGTACTGCCTGAAAGTCAGTTTCTGTTACCACATGTGATAAGTTTTGTAAGAAAGTGAAAACCTCATGAACTGTAGCCTACCAGGCTCCTCCGTCCATGGAGTTTTCCAGGCAAGAGTACTGGAGTGGGTTGCCATTTCCTTTTCCAAGGATCTTCCCAACCCAGGGATCAAACCTGGGTCTCCTGCATTGTAGGCAGATGCTTTACCATCTGAGCCACCAGGGAATTTATCATTAGCAGGTTTACCTTTAAAGGTTGACCAAAGGAAGTTTCTCAAATAGAAAGGACATGGTTAAAAGAATAAACCTTAGAGCTTCAGGAAGAAACGACTGAAAAAGCAGAAATAAACATTGTAAAGCAATTATACTTCAATAAAAATTAAATAGAGAAAAGGCAAAAATATAGGTGCATACAATAACTGTATCAGTAAGGGTTCTCCAGTGGAGAAGGCTTGGCACCCCACTCCAGTACACTTGCCTGGAAAATCCCATGGACGGAGAAGCCTGGTAGGCTGCAGTCCATGAGGTCGCTAAGAGTCGGACACGACTGAGTGACTTCACTTTCACTTTTCACTTTCATGCATTGGAGAAGGAAATGGCAACCCATTCCAATGTTCTTGCCTAGAGAATCCCAGGGACGGAGGAGCCTGGTGGGCTGCCCTCTATGGAGTCACACAGAGTCGGACACAACTGAAGCGACTTAGCAGCAGCAGCAGCAGCAAGGGTTCTCCAGAGAAGCAGAATCAATAGGGGATGTGTGTGTGTGCGTGTGCACATGCGCACACATACATATATAAGAATATTTATTAAAGGAATTGGTTCAAGTGATCATGGAGGCTGACAAGTCCCAAGATCCGCAATCAAAAAAGCAAGAGACCCAAGAGGTCTGATGGTATAGTTCCAGTCTAAAAACTGGCAGGCTTGAGATCAGGAAAAACTGCTGTTTCAGTTTAAATTGGAACGCAAGAAAAAATTGATAGCCCAGGTTGAAGGCAGTCAGGCAGGAGGAATTCCCTCTTACTCAGGGGAGGGTCAGCCTTTTGTCCTATTCAGGCCTAAAACTGACTGGATGAGACCCATCCATAAAGAAGGAGGAATTTGTTTTACTCAGTCTATAAATTCAGATGTGGAATTCAACATGAATTGTAGTAATATTATTTTAGATCTGTCTCCTAGAGTAATGGAAATAAAAACAGAGAGTGAAGTTAACCGGAAAGAAAAACACCAATACAGTATACTGACAATATATATGGAATTTAGAAAGATAGTGATGATGACCCTGTAAGTGAGACAACATAAGAGACACAGAGGTATAGAACAGACTTTTGGCCTCTGAGGGAGAGGGAGAGGGTGGGATGATTTGGGAGAATGGCACTGAAACATGTATACTATCATATAAGAAATGAAGGGCCAGTCTATGTTCAATATAGGATACAGGATGCTTGGGGCTGGTGTACGGGATGATCCGGGGAGATGGTGTGGGGTGGGAGGTGGGAGGGGGCTTCGGCATTGGGAGATCGTGTACATCTGTGGCTGATTCATGTCAATGTATGGCAAAACCATTACAGTATTGTAAAATAGAATAAAGTTTTAAATTAATTAAAAAAATGGGACCTAGTTAAACTTAAAAGCTTTTGTATAGCAAAGGAAGCCATAAATAAAATGAAAAGACAACCTACAGAATGGGTTGCAAATGATGTGACTGATAAGGGATT